>NW_020869365.1:40000-45000 GCF_003789085.1 Penaeus vannamei | reverse complement strand
GGCGCTTTGGAAAGACGGGCAAAAAAAACTAGCTTCCTCATTCTACGTCGTTTTCTTGCAAATATCTGCTCTTTTCCCAATTCTCTCCTACTTCCTCTACTCTCACCCTCCCCATTCTAATCTCCTCCTCTCCCCTTTTGCCACTCCTCTTTCTTGCTCCTCTCCCCTCCCTTTCCTACTGCACCCTTATTCTTTTGTTGTTTTGGTTTGACGCTAGTATCATGTAGTAAGACGCACGTTTTATGGCGTTGTTTTTCTTTTTTTCTCATTTCTATTGTAGGATTGGCAATCTCTGGTGTCCGTTCGGGGAAATCTGAAGATTTGGTTGCGTCACTGGCCCTGTTCCCTGTTTTCTGCCCCCCGTCATCACTGTCCCCCATGTATTTGTTTTCCGGAAGCATACAACAAATTCAATAACATGGCAGATTACATCTAGGATTATTATGGGTTCAGGATATCGAACCTTTCCTTAAACTTTCCTATGGAAATTCCTCATCACCAAAGAAAGCGGCGGGAACCAGAATAGACTCCTACCTCTTTTCAAAACGCATCGAAATGCGCGACTATTTTCACAAATGAACTCCGGCAGAGAAAACAAATAAAAAACAGGACCGTTTCACTTTTTTTTTTTTGGCCAACATTTGTGAAAGGATTTTTCTGTATGTCCTCGTCCCTTCCTCGTTCTCGGCGAAAAATTACTTAGATTATTCACGCTTCGCTAAAATTGATGGTTAGCACTAAGAACATGACACTGGGTCATGTGTGTGTACGGACCAGAGGAGGAGGGGGAGGGAGAGAGAGAGGAAGTGGAGACAGGATAGGAGGGAAGAGGTGGAGGAAGGATAGGAAGGAAGAGGTGGAGGATGGGAATAGGTATGAGAGGTGGAGAGGGGATAGAAGAAGGAGGTGAGGAAGGGGGATAGGAGGCAAGGAGGTGGAGGAAGGGGGATAGCGAGGAGAGATAGGAGGTGATGGACGAGGGGGATAGGAGGAGAACGAGGTGGAGGAGAGGGGGATAGAGGGAAGGAGGTGGAAGGAAGGGGATAGCGAGGAGGAAGAGGTGGAGGAGGGTGATATGGAGAGCGGAGAAGGAGGGGAGAAGGAAGGGCATAAGGAGGGAGAATGATGGTGGCAGGAAGGGGGATAGCGATGCGGAATATGGAGGTGGAGAAGGGGGTAGGAGGAGAACATGAGGTGGACGCGAAAGGGGAGGAGGAGAATGAGTGGAGCGAAGGGGGGGAGTAGAGAGAAGGAAGTGGAGAACGGGGGATAGGAGAACACGACGGGAAAAGGTTGGAGGAAGGGGGGGATTCGGAGGGAAGAAGTGGACGAAGGGGGGATAGAGAAGGAGGTGGAACCGTAAAATGGGGGATAGGAGAAAGGGTGGATAACTGAAGGGGGATAGGAGTCAGGAGGTGGAGGAACTGGGGGATACGGAGTATTGAATGGAGGAAATGGAGGAAAGGAGGGATCTAGGAAGAGGAAGGAAAAATTGAGAGGAGGATAACAGCAGCATCCATAAGCGAGAAAAGAGAAAAAACTGAGGAAAAGGAAAAGAGGGGAAGAAAACGGGAGTAGCTATTATGAGAAGAGGCGGATGTAAATGGACGTCACGCGAAATTTGAACAGGAGCCGACGGAAAGAGAGAGACTGAAGCATCAGTTATAACGAAGAATCGAAGAGCAAATGAGAAGTAAAAAAAAAGTACGAAGAGGAGAAAGGGGAGAGAAAAAAATGAGATAAGGAGGAAGAGGAGGACAGGAGCAGCAAAAGTAAGAGAAAGGAGAACGAGAGGACGGCAGACTGAGAGAAGAGGGGAGAAAAGGAATAGTATGAGTGGCGAATACGGTAGACTGACAAGAGAAAGAAGAAAAAAATGTGGAATAAAAGAAGTATAAAGGACGTAGATAGAAGAAAAAGAAGAGGTGAAAAGGCGCAAGAACGATGGAAGGAATGAGAGATGAGGTGGACCGGAAAGAAAAGAGAAAGGGATGAGAGAGGACTGAGTGAAAAGAAGGGATAAAGATGGAGGCTCGAAGGAGAAATAATAGAAATCAAGACTGAAATTAGGGGAGAAGGGAAGGAATGAATGACAAGAAGGAGGAAGGCGGAAAGAAGAGAGAGGAATGAAATCAAAATGGCTTCATCTGAGCCAAGACTAAGGAACATCTCTACTCTACATCTTATAAACATTTTAAGAGATAGATATGATGCTTCTTCCTGGGGCAAACACTCCCTTAGGAAGGCCCTTTTGGTAACACCATGTAAATTACCAACACATTTACAATAAACATTCTACAACCAAGATAGCACCATAGCAATTTAGAAACTTATATAGTTACATGGGCCATCAAGAATATAGCACTGATTAATAACTACTCTCAGGTTCTCATGTCTTGGATTAAGCTGGACTACACATCGCAGGAGAATGGGAGCGCGAGGGGAGGAGGGAGAGGAGGCGAGACCAGAGGGGAGAGAAGGTGTGATGTGTGTGTGTGTGTGGGTGGCATGCTGGAGTGTGGTCGTGTGCTGTGTGTGTGGTGTGGTGTGTGGTGTGTGTGTGGTGTGTGTGTGTGTGTGTGTTGCGAGGCGTGGCTGTTTGTATGGGTGGTTGCGTGCGTACGTGCGGGCGTATGCGTGGTTTTGATGGATGGCCTCGTGCGTGTTGAGAGAGGGCACAGCGTAGGCAGCTAATACGCAAGATATGGATATCCCAGTTCCCAACAGACCAGCGACAAAACAGCACCGGTGCATAAGAAGCGTTTTGTGCGATAGGACTGGGGGGAAAGACCGTTTCAGGGGAGAGGAGGCCGCGCGACAGTGCCGAGCGGCCGGCGAGGAGCCTCGACTATACGAACTGGCCGAGGCGCCTGTCTGCCCTTCGCCTCCGAACGCGCCGCTCGTGTCCGAGCCGAAGAAGCCACGTATGACACGGTGCGACCGGGAACGACCCTGAGCATTCGCGATCGGCACCTTCCCGACCCGCGTTCGCTGCCCGATCGACCGAATTGAGAGGGGAGCACGGTTTCCGAGGTAAAAGCCGCCACCGAGGAGGAAGACGTGCGATGCAGAAATAACTGGGTGCCGATTCTCACTCGGAGCATCCTGCCTCATACAACGACCCATGCTAACGCGTCTCGTTGAGATCATTCCCCAAACTTGCTACCCGTTCCTCTTTCCTGGTCCGTCGGCTCTATACACTGATACAATCCTCCCAGCCAATCTCTGCTTACGAATACGTGCGCGATCCCATAAAACCATTATAGAATCGGATGCTAAAAACAACAAAAAGCAAGCAATCTCTCTCTCAAATCGAACTCTCTGCTCTGTCGCTCACCCCCTCGGGCCTCCTCGGAGGCTCTCCTCGCTCCCCCTCTCACCTCTCTCGCTTCGCTCCCTCTCTCTCCTCCTCTCTCATCTCCTCGCCATTCGCTCTCCTTCATCTTCCTTCGCTTCTCTCTCCTCTCTCTCTTCTCGGTCTCTCTCGTGTTTGTGTTGTGTTCACTTTTGTTGTTGTGTTTTTTTGTGTTGTGTTGGTTTGGTTTTTTGTTTTTTTTTTTTTTTTTTTTTTCTTTTTTTTTTTTTTTTTTTTCTTCTTTTTTTTTCTTTCTCTTTTTCATTGTCTTCTTCTCGTCGTCATCGCCTCCACCTTCTCATCTCTCATCCTCTCTCTGCCTTCGCGGAATCCGCCATACACTAGTCATCTCTCTCCTCCGCCTTCGCGCCCCCCGCTTTCTCATCTTACAGGCCCGCCCTCTCTCTCTCCTTCGGTCCTCATCTCTCTTCTCTCCTTCGCTCCTCTCTCTCTCTCTCCTTTGCGCTTCGCTCTCCTCATCGTCTCTCTCCCTCTCACCCTTGCTCGAGTCTCGCGGTCCGACCAATCTCTCTCTCTCTCCTCACTGTCGCAACGCCTCCCTCGTCTCTCTCTCTTCTGAGTCTTAGGTTAGTCGCGGGCTGTCGCTGTCAGGAACGTGGGCCCGGCGCTACACTTGAGTCAGTCATCTCTTGCTCCCACTCCCCTTATGCGCGTCAACTCTCATCCCGGCTTCGCCGCTCGCGTAGATTCCTCCTCCTCTCCTTTCCTCCTCTCTCATCGTTCCTCCGTCCTCGTTCTCTTTTGTCATCTTCGTTCGCCGTCCCTCTCCGTTCGCGCTCCCTATCGTCCGTCTCTCTTTTACTTCGGCCCCAGCCCCTCTCTCGCTTAACCCCTTCTTTTAAAAATAAAATCGTCTCTCTTATCACAGTGTCCCGCCGTCCCATTCCTTCCCTCGCATGTCTTCTCATGCCATTCCAGCCAATCATGAACCCGACGCCGCCCGTTCAGAATTCCAACTAATGCCAAACAAACCTTATAAAAATTGAAGGCGCACAGAGGATGCCCAGTGAGATCATTCCGTTATGCGATTTGATGCTTTCCAAAGCTCTTATCGTATTGTCATGGCATGCAATATTCAATGCAGTGAGCGGCCGCTATGACGTTCATTAGATGCTTTCATTTTTATGTATTCTCTGGTTTACATCATTAACCACTCGCCTGTTTACATTTTAATGCATTTTCTCATTATTGAATATTCGTCTGTTTACATTATTGAATATTCGTTTGTTTACATTATTGAATATTCGTTTGTTTACATTATTGAATATTCGATTGTTTACATTTATATTTATTTCTTTCTGTTTACATTTCTATGCATTCTACAATTTACATTTTTTATCTATTCTTCTGTTTATTTTTATTTTATTTACATTTTATCTATTCTTCTGTTTACATATTTATCTTTTCTTTTGTTTATATTCTTCTGTTCTGCTGTTTACAGTATAAATTGTTTGTCTATTTACATTTTCGGTTTATATCATCATCTACTTCTCTGTTTACATTTTTATCTATTCTTCAGTTTCCATTCTTATCTACTCTTCAGTTTCCATTCTTATCTATTCTTCTGTTTACTTAATAAATAATTCGTCTGTTTACGTGTTCATCTATTCCTTGTATTACATTA
>NW_020869365.1:22500-37500 GCF_003789085.1 Penaeus vannamei | reverse complement strand
GTGTGTATGGTATGTGTGGAGCGCCTGTGTTGTGTGCGGTCCTGTTTGTCTGGTGTGGTGCGAGTTGTATGGTGTGTAATGTGTGTTGTAGCGTGCTGTGTGGAGTGGTGTATGTAGTCAGATGTGTAGTGTGATGCGGTGTATGATGTTTTATGGCGTGGTGTGCCATGGTATCTCGTATGATGTGGTTTAGCATGGTATGAGGCGTGGTGTGGTGTGGTGTAGCGACGTGTACGGTGTTGAGAGTGACAACTGAGAGGGAGCGTGTGCGCGCGCGGTCCTGCAAGTTAACGAATGAAGTAAATCAACTGAATGACACTTAAACCAACATAAATACAAAACAATATCAGTGTTGACAATCGATCACTTTCCACTATATATCATTAAATGAGTCGCTGTGATAAACTAAAAGAAAATCAAAAGGTAGAAACACGACCCGAGCTTCGTATCCGCCACCTTTTACTTTGGCAAATAGCATAATCTCTAGCAAAAAAAAAACAATAAAACAAACGAAAAAAAATAGACGAAAGAGAAAACGATAAAAAGCGAAAAAAATAGACGAAAGAGAAAACGATAAAAAGCGAAAATATTTCAGACGAAAGAGGACACCAACAAACACGATGACGATAAAATGCCAGAAACAAACAGAACCTCATAAAAAAACTCTCCAGGTGTCCACAGTGCTTTCGGCCTTTTTGCTTATGCCGCAGCCGCCTCCCTCCACCAGGAGAGATTGCAACATCCGGCAATACGTGCAGACGAATCTACCTTGCGACCTCTCGGGCCTCCTCCCGGGCCTACTTTCTACCTGAACGCCTGCCAAGGATTCACTCGCCCGCCCGGCCACTGGAGGAGGGGAGGCCGCCCCTGCCCTGCAACTCACTCTCGAAGGGCTGGTCGAGGAGGGAGGCGTACTCGATCGAGGGAGAAAAATGCTGACGATTCGGTCGCGGGAGGGAACGTCTTATATCGAGGAAGGAAAACATTTTCGATCGGGGGAGAAAAAAGTTATTCGAATCGATCGAAGGAGAAAAAACCTTTGTCGAATCGATCGAGGAAGAAAACGTTTTCGTTCGAAGAAGCAAAAAGTTTTCGAATAGATCGAGGAAGAAAACGTTTTCGATCGAGGAAGCAAAATGTTTTCGAATCGTTCCAGGAAGAAAACGTTTTCGATCGAGGCAGCAAAATGTTTTCGAATCGATCGAGGACGGAAACGTTTACGATCGAGGAAGGGAGTGGGTCTATGTGAATGCATGTATTTGTGCGTACTTAAATAAACATTTATCAGCTGCAACCATACAAACAACGATGAAAAACAAGAAAAAATCAAAAGCATCTCCAAACATACATACCAGACAGCTGATGCTTACTCCAGCCAGCATATTGTTGTGTGTAGCATCAGTATCGTTCTCATCTAGCATTCTTGCCGACGTCTGTTCGATCCCGCGTGCTGCCAGTGGATGGTAACCCCAGCCACGCCTTACACACAAGGGGTAATTTAGAAGCAAATAAAAAGACAGCATGTCGCAACAAAGAATGTTCATTGAAACAAACTGAATCAAACTAATTTATAACGAAAAATGTATAATCAATTACTGGATACGAGCAAAAACATCGCAATCACTAACACCATGGGAGTATGAACCGTATTCATGTTGACAAGTGTAGAAAAGGTATGCATGATAATGGATATCTTAACAATACGAGACATGTATTTGACCGGTTTCGATTCTATCTTCGTCAGAAATACATGACGAACATAAGAGTCGAAACCGGTCAAATACATCTCTTGTATTGTGAAGATATTAATTCTCACGCATACCTTTTCTACAATACCATGGGAGTAGTTCAGACACCAAAGAAGTATGACAACATGGTGACTGCAGTGCCGAGGAAACTGAAATGTACAGACACGCTCCTTGCCGACAACAGGGAACAAAATACATCTTAGTGCCGTTAGGATTTCCTTGAGACCTGCACCCGCAAAGGAGTGACCCTACGCCCTGACCCGTACAGGCTCTAAAGGAGACACGTGACCTCTGCTGAGTACCACCTGTGCTAGGAAGATTATCACCCTCATGAAGACCTCATGAAGAGTATTACGGGCTTCCAGATGCCGCAACTATGATCACTGAGGTTGTGTACATGGTAGTACACTGTAAAGCTGGTGTGCAGAGTCGCAACACAGAACAGACACCTGGACCGGTGCATATAAAAGGCCTGTATATCTTTATACACTCAAATACACTAATTCCGATGTCAGTGTAAACAATTATTTTATTCACATAAAACAACTGAATAAAACCAACTTTAATTCTTTAAAACGCAAGGTAATGCATACCTCTTCTTATTTACCTTCGTATGATTTATCATGATTCGTACATACAGAGAAATATAGTAATTTTCATCTGTTTTGCGTAATTACCAAAAGCATCTTTATTTTCCTTCGAGAAAGAGCAGCATTTTAACTCACGATGGCCTCCACTTTTGTTGCTGACGTAAGATTGTTCCTAGTCATGTCACGCTTCTAGCAACAACAACAACAAAAAAAGCTAAGACGAGACTAATAACGAGGTCATAACGTTTTTTCTAAGTGCGGGCCCGGCACCCTACACAGAACGAAGTCTAGCCACTGAGCAGCCAGCGTCGCCACAAGCAGCACGGTTCCTTCCCGCTAGACCGCCATGTATCAAGCAACCCCCCCCACCCCACCCCTTCTACATGTCACGGAACGCTACCAGCTTCAAGACCACAGCACCAACGACAGATGTTCCAGACCAGATTATGTACTCTGCTGCACTCTTTATTTTAGTCTTATTTTTAGGGGGGAGGGGGGGGGCGCTTGAGTAAAAATCGGGGGATGCTGTGATGCCCCGAGAACTGCATTTCCGGAAGGCAACGGACATCACACCAAAGAATATATGCATCTATGGAACTTTTTGGCTTCCCTTCCAATATTTAAATGTAAAAAAGTAACAATGAAAAAAAAATGTATCATGTATTTAGCTGAGGAATATAGCTATGAGTAACCCGACATCATAAGTTAAAAACAACTACGATAAACCCTAAACAATCAGGAATTATCTATCAACTCACTCAACAAACAAAACACAAACAAATACACTCCGATGCACGACGCCAACAAAATGAAAACTAATCTGGGAATGTAAACAAAGCAACACCGACGAGGATGTCGGAACCAGCACATCCAATCTCACAGGTTCACGAGCAACAAGGAGGCAAGAGGGAGAGGAGAGGAGCGGGGGGAGGGGGGGGGGAGAGAGGCGAGGGAAGGGGGAGAGGAGGAAAGGGAAGGTGGGAGAGGGGGAGAGAGGAGGAGGTGGGAGGGGAGAGAGACAAGGAGGTGGGGGAGGGGAGAGGCGGAGGGGGAGAGAGACAAGGAGGTGGGGAAGGGGGAGGGGAGAGAGGCAAGGAGGGGGGGAGGGGGAGGGGAGGGGAGAGAGGCAAGGAGGGTGGGGAAGGGGGAGGGGGAGGAGCAAGGAGGTGCAAGGAAGGTGGGGTGCAAGGGGGAGGGAGAGAGGCATGAGGTGGGGGAGGGGAGGGGGAGAGAGGCAGAGGTGGGGCCGAGGCGGGAGTGGGAGACGAGGGCAAGGAGGTGGGGATGGGGAGGGTGAGAGAGGCAGGAGGGGAGAGAGGCGGAGGTGGGAAGGGGGAGGGGGAGAGAGGCAGGAGGAGGTGGGAAGAGGGGAAGGGTGGGGAGGGGGAGGGGGAGAGAGGCAAGGAGGTGGGGAAGGGGGGGGAGGAGAGGCAAGGGGTGGGGAAGGGGGAGGGGAGAGAGGCAGGGTGGGGAGGTGGAGGGGAGAGAGGCAAAGAGGTGGGGAGGGGAGGAGAGAGAGGCAAGGAGGTGGGGAGGGGAGGGGGGAGAGAGGCAAGGAGGTGGGGAGGGGTGGGAGAGAGAGGCAAGGAAGTGGGAGGGGAGGGGGGAGGGGAGAGAGGCAAGGAGGTGGGGAGGGGGAGGGGGAGGGGGAGGAGGCAGGAGGTGGGAAGGCGGAGGGGGGAGAGGCAAGGGAGGGTGGGGAAGGGGGAGGGGACAGGAGGGAGAGGAGGGCAAGAGTGGGGAAGGGGGAGGGGAGGGGGAGAGAGAGGCAGGAGGTGAGGGAGGGGGAGGGGAGAGAGGCAGGAAGGTTGGGGAAGGGGGAAGGGGAGGGGAAGGTGGGAGGGGAGAGAGTGGGAGGGGGAGAGGCAGGAAGGAGGTGGGGGAAGGTGGGAGGGGAGAGAGGCAAAGGAGATGGTGGGGGGAAGGAGCAAGGAGGTGGGAGAGGGGGAGAGACGGGGGCGGAAGCGGGAAGGGGGAGAGAGAGGCAGGGGGGGGAAGGGGAGGGGAGAGAGGAAATGAGATGGGGAAAGGGAAGGGAGACGAGGGGCAAGGTGGGCGAGAGAGCGAGGGGGAGAGAGAAGATGGGGAAAGGGGAGGGGGAGAGGAAGGGGATGGAGAGGCGAGGGGAGAGAGACGAGGAGGTGGAAGGTGGAGGGGAGAGAGGAAAGGAGTTGTGAAGGGGGTGGGATAAGAGGAAGGCCCAGACCGCAATCTATATCGTATGAAAGCAATGTCTGGATCTCAACAGATGACTGGAATTTAATCAGGGGCGTCGCGACATGGAGTGAAGAAGGGGGTTAATTTGTCGATACATTTCAAGTACAGTATTTCATAATATACAATACATACATAAATATGTATACGTGAGTATATATAACAAATAAATATATGATACATATAACATGTATATACACTAATATTATATATCATCACCTTGTCAGACTGCACTGATATTAAACCACATATAGGCATACTTAAGATGTAGCCTGGAATCAAATGTCATGTGACAAACGGTTCTAAAAACACGACCATTTGAATTTTACCATATTTCATCGCTTTTACTTCATGTAAATCTTTCGACCATGCTCTCCACAAGTCCCAATCATCTCCTTCGAAGTCAGATTAAAATTCACTGCCAGCCTTTTGAAGAAAATGGGCTTTATGACAGTCTTCTTCCAAATAAACACCAAAAATTACACTTATCCACTTCTAACAACTCCAGAAACGAATGTTTACTTCTTTGAGCAACCGATACAACAGGACACTTTCAATCCCTCTATAAACATTTAAACCTGGAATTACAAAGAATAACAGGAAGACAGGAATTGAGGATTTCCTGAGAAAACCTTCATTATCAATTGAAAGAGGTGGCAAGATTTCAGTTTCATGTATAAGCAGAGACCTATCAATGTGGATGACCAATAATGAAATTAATTATCCTATGGAATAAGGTATAGATAACGAACAACCCATCTAACTCAATATTATAGTTTCTCTTCAAACAACTTGATAAGGAGCAATGCCCTTTTATGAAGATGGAAAGGTAAACTCGATGTCATTTACAAGTGATTTTTTCCCCATTTAAACATCTCATTATAAAAAAAAAACATTGCGCTGCATGACATGTATGAATGATAGATTACCACAAACAACAAAACAAGTATATTTTTTCTGTACCTGGAATTCAGATGATTAAGTGCAAAGGGGAGCTTAATAGGCACGAATTCCATCGCATATTATCAAGAGATTCCTCACATTACACCGCAACCTTAAATAAGAAGAAAAAAATGAACCCTTTTTTTATTGACAATTCTTGAACTAGTATGCAGATTTAACAACACAGTGGCAATTAATAAGCTTTGCAAAGTTATGATGCCTTAACGTGCGCTGACTCATAAATTAGCACAAATATTATTGGCTATCATAGACATTTAATTTTTTATGCATTAGTTATAGAGGTTTTCGTAATTTCGGTAATATAAGTTCATTTTCATTTATAGGCATTTATAGGGTAGATATCACAATTCTCTACCTTTGATAGGCTACCCGGACTAATAGTTTCTGCGGTTGACTAAGTTCGTTGACATGCCGTTTGTCATACTGAGGTGAAATCTCATATCAGGACATACCATAAGTATATCTACACATAGTTAGAACAAATCAGAGCAGTCTGACATAGCGGGTTACCAAAGTTGGAAAAAAAAGGCAACATGGAATTACCGGTCTTATAAAACAAGCTTAAGAATCCTGTAATTGATTTGGGTCCTTCACTATAGTCTCATACATGCGTTAACAATATATATATATATATATATATATATATATATATATATATATATATATATATATATATATATATATATATAATGTGGGGAGGAAGTCACAGGCGCAGCATGTCCGTCACCATGCTCTGCTTTAGACAAGTGACGACTCTCCTCTCACGCAGGTTCATGAGTTTCATGGCGGTAGCACCGTCCATAGAGGAATCCCTATCTTTCTCTCTCTCTCTCTCTCTCTTCTCTCTCTCTCTCTCTCTCTCCTCTCTCTCTCTCTCTCTCTCTCTCTCTCTCTTCTCTCTTCTCTACACGTGGATGAGGTACCGGGACGCGTCGAGGTTGACAATTCCAAGCGCATCGAGGAGGCGAGGAAGGGACTGAACTTGTAACAATTAAATTAAAGTAAATTTCAAAGGAAACATAAATAATTAGAAGGGTGGTAAATGATAGTTAATAATCCCATGAAATTTACCGGAACCGTGGTAAGTTAAAGTCACCAAAGCCATCTTCATTGCTTAACAACCACGTCTTGTAATTAAGCTCATAAGAATAGTCTGACACAACCCAAATAAAAATAGCGAAATTAAAGGAAATGGCTTGTAGAAAATGGGATACATAGGGGAGACTGCATTGCTCCTACCCCACTCTCGGTCTTACATATTCATCACTTAAGATTATCTTTCAAGTAGTGGGAGAAGGGAGGGGTTCGAGTTACCCGAAGGAGTTATTTTGGTGGAAGAAAATATCTGTTGGTCTCACTCTTACATTTATAATTGCTCATGGGGCACAATGTAATATGCCACCTAATTAATTTTAATAATTATACAAAAAACACAAACGGCTAAAACCAGAAATCATGTTTCTATGACCGATATACGTTTGGTTCATTCACTCAACAGGAGTTTCCTTCAACACCAAAACCCCAGGTGGTGGCAGATCGACCGAAAAAATAAAATTAAAAAACCCTTTGGTTATCTCTCTTTTCTCTCTTCTAACGAAAAATAATCACAAAATACACATATAAGCAACGAGTGGGAAACGGGATTATTATAGTCACCTCCTAATATCACTTACTTTTAAGTAGTAATAGATATATATCATAAGCAAATATTAATAAAAATCTAGATTATATACGCGGTCGACAGTCGGTATGAAGCGAAATATTTGTGACAGCCAAATTAATCAAATATTAAGTTTTCTTATAGATGATGGAATTAATTTAAAACAATTATTTGTAAAATTCAAAGCTGTGTTGAAGGACGGTTATGAGAGAGAGAGGAGAGAGAGAGAGAGAGAGAGAGAGAGAGAGAGAGAGAGAGAGAGAGAGAGAGAGTGAGAGAATAACAGACATCTACACAAATGGTGAGAGAGAGAGAGAGCAAATGCGACATCCAACCACATAACTCAACAAAACAATGACACAAAAACAATTGCAAAGAATCCCAAGCTCCCTCGCACCGCCCGCTCTCACATCACGACCCCTCTTGTTAAGTGCGTAAGTGTGCCACCAATGTAGCCACAGCTGGTTCAAAAAACATCCAGAACAACCTTCACTTCTGCGTCCGTTATGGCGAGTGCCTTCCCGACGTTTATCAACTTCTCTCCACTTTTTATTGTCCATTATCTTCCCTCTTGCTTCCTCGTCTTTCTCATCTCTCTTGCAACTTTCTATTATTCGACATCACATTCTTCCTCCTCTCGGTATTTCTTCGTATCCTCGCTTTCATGTTCTTCCTCTCTTCTTTTCTCCTTTTCCCAACCATCATTCCGTCCTCATTCCTCTTTGTCTGGTCTTCAAGCTTTTTTTTTTCTTTCCTTCGTCCTGATTTTCATCGCTGGCACAATCTCCTTTTCGGTAGTTCGTATCTTCGCCTTCATCCTTCCCTGTTCATCCTCAATTCTCTCATATTTCAATTCTTCTGGTCTTCGTCAGTCCTCCTCTTTTTTTCTTCGAATCTTCATGATCCATAGCCTCCATAGGCATATATAACCCTTCTTCTTTCTATTTCCCCTTTGCAATATATATATATATATATATATATATATATATATATATATATATTTATTCATTCTTCAGTTTTCCCAACCATTCCATTCTAATTCATTTTGTCTTCGTCTGGTTTACAAACTTATTTTATCCCTTCTTCCTGATTCTTATCGCTTGCACAATCCCTTCTTTCTCCTCTTTTCCCTCTTTCGGTAGTTCTTCGTATCCTGGCCTTCACATCCTTCCTTTTTCCTTCCTCTCACTTTTCCCCCTTTTCCATCCACCATTCTATTCTACTTCATCGTGTCTTCGTCTGGCCTTCAAGCTATTTTATCTTTTCTTCCTGATCCTCATCGCTGGCAAAATCCTCTTTTCTCCTCCTTTCCTCTTCTCGCTAGTTCGTATCCTCGCCTTCATATCCTTCCTCTACTTTTTTTTTCTCCGTCCGTCTTCGTCTGGTCTTCAAGCCCTTTCCCTTTCCTTCTTCCTGACCCTCATCGCTGGCACAATCCTTTCTCTCCCCTCCTTTCCCCTTTCCAGTAATTTTTTCATACCCTCGCCTTCCTATTCTGCCTCTCACTTTCCTCCTCTTCCCACTCACATTCCATTCTAACTCATCTTATCTTCGTCAGTACTTCTAGCTTTCCTTCTTCCTTCTCCATATCTTTATCGCGTCCGCCCGACTCACTGGGCACACCCGATTCATTTACGACCCATACCGTTTTTATTCCATCGTTAACAAACTTTTACTGCCTTCGTACCACCTCGGATCTCTTGCGTGTGGGCGAGGAGAGAGGGAGGGAGGAGAAAGGGAAAGATTGGAAAAGAGAAAGGAGAGAGAAAGGAGAGAGGAAAGGGAGAGAAAGAAAGAGAGGGGAAGGAGGGAGGGAGAGAAAGAGAGGAGAGAGAGGGGAGAGAGAAAGGGATAGGAGGGAGAGAAAAAAGAGAGGGGAGAGAGAGAGAGAGAGAGAGAGAGAGAGAGAGAGAAGAGAGAGAGAGAGAGAGAGAGAGAGAGAGAGAGAGAGAGAGAGAGAGAGAGAGAGAGAGAGAAGAAGGGGGGCTAAGGATCAAAGCTTTTCCATAAGGAACTATTGTTACACTGAAAACCAAGCCATATGTTCGCAAACATACAGTCCTTCGTCCACCTAAATAGCTAAGAAAAGGCTAGGCGATGAATCAAACAAAACGTCCGATTTGAATGGCTAATCAGCGACAATGGGATGCCTTTTTTTCGCCATTACCGTTTAAATTCAGTCTAAATTCAGTGGTAGTCTACCAGGTAAGACCGGGGAGAAATGAAGAGCAAAAATCTTAGGTGTTTTCGCGCCCAATTTCATTACCGCCACGTGTGACCACTATAGAATCGCTACCCCCGTCTTGGATGAGGTTTCATCATAGAAAGCGCAAATAACCCTAAGTAGAAGATACATTGGACCGTCTGGAGGCATTTCAGGATGCTAGGGGTCAGTGTAATGTCTCTGCAGCTAGCTTGAGGCCGGCTTGCATACAAACAAGCTAGGAAGAGAGAGAGAGAGAGAGAGAGAGAGAGAGAGAGAGAGAGAGAGAGAGAGAGAGAGAGAGAGAGAGAGAGAGAGAGAGAGAGAGAGAGAGAGAGCAGAATGAGAGGGGGAAGGAAGAGGAGAGCAAGGGAGGGAGAGGGGGAAAGGGGATCCTATTAATGTCTGAATGCCGAGATAAAGAGAGTCCTGTAAAGAGGAGTTCAGGGAGGTAAATCACAGATTATATACATACAAGCCCCAAGTAAATTTCAGAAGTCATGCAACATAACTCAACGCAAAATGGCTCTACGGGAGGTTCAGCGCATGACTAAACAGACTCGAGAAGAAAAATACATGAAAAAGAAATGAGAGCTTTGGCCTCGGGAACTTACCATATACTTTACCTGCATCAGCCGGTGAGAAGGACCACCACCGGCGCAGCTCCAACCGAAAGGTCTTCCTCATCAGAGCCAAGGTCTATGAGTCTGCACATACTCACAAGCCGCCTTCTCGCGGAAATAAAACGATAACGTGTAATCCTCTCTCTCGATCAGATCCCGGGCAATAATGAAATTTCACATCTTACAATTTCCCAGGGCAATGACGCATTCCTGCAACTTCCGAGATTTCCACATTCCCTCAGAACCGGAAGGAAGCTGACTTAGCACCCATCCCAAAGCTAACTAGGACCCCCCATATCAACCTCTGCGTTCACAAAGGCATGAGCTGAGTTCGGACGTGCAGTGAATTCCCGATGTCCTCACAATAAACTTCCACAAATAGCTCGTAAATTTCAGAAAATAACATCCTATAAATAACCCAAGTGCCTAGATAAGCATATAAAATATGATAAGATGCGAACTACTCAGGAGCAAATGCCATTGATCATTGGAATAACAAATGGGCTCTCTAAGTCAGCAGTGTTACCAGTACTCTTGACATACCTTACCTTTAACAAACACAGGATATGTATTGATACCATATTCGGGGATAAAATAATCACACGACTACTATGATTTATAAAGGACACAAGACAATAAAAAACAGGGGTCACCTCCAAGTATCATTACCACTCATTACTCCCATTAAGTGCATAAAGCCATAAGACACCAACTGCTCGTTCAATTATGCCATGGAAATCGTTGACACTTTAATTAAACAATGGCCGCTGAAAAAGATCCCCCCCCCCTCAACTACAGGCCCCGCTGTCACTCCGCCAAGGGCAAGGGGCCTGTGAACTACCCCTTTTCTCGCCAAGTGTACGCGGAGAGTTAGTTTCCTTACCACTGGCAGGAATTGTGGCAAGTCTCCAAGTCCTGACTCCATTGCTATCGCGCGCCTAATCACAAGAAAGAAATATTTGAACAGAATTCTAGAATACTCCATTCACGAAGTCTTGGAAAAAAAATAATGAACAGAAAAAAGATAATTCTGTATTCTTTTCCTGTGGGGGTTTTGTATTTTATTGAAAGTTGCTGACTCCAACAGCTCTATTTTTCTCAGAAGACCCTTGGCGAATCCATTCCAAGTGCCCATGCCGTGCTGGGATCAGACGATGATGAACTGAATGTGCTGACCCCGGGTGGGCCTCATTATCCGCTGGATTACATTCGTGAAATCTCTGAGAAAAGAACCACGCCTGCAGTCGCCTATTGGTTCATTTGGTAAACATTAGACCCCCCTGAGAATCATCCAATGATTATCATTTTCATGCGTGAACTTTTATGTGACTTGAAGATAAAGGAAAATCGAGAAATGGCAATATATGTATCTGCAGTCTTCTCATTTAAAAAGAAACTGTGATTCCAGTGTTAACGCATTTGTTAAATACTCATAAGAAATGCTTCCTCGATTTTCTGAGAAAAACAATAACGGTGACGACACCCACGCTTAAACGGAAATCTCGTCTTCATTTCGGACAAACACTTCGATTTCGATATCCCCCCCCCCCCTTTAACATCGCCAGTTCTCCTTCACATCCCTCCCCTTCTCACCTTCTCAAAAACTCCGTTCTCTCCTTTTGTCCCATGGCTTTATAACCATCTCCCTCTTTAACACATTCTCCTCCATTCCCATCCTTCCCCCATTGCTTATTCCTGTTACATGCCCACCCCCTCCATCGCCCCTCGTCTCCGCTGTTAATGGTGCAAGGGAGAGGGGGCAGACGGACGCGGTAATGGCCGTGGGCGTGGGTTAGCGCATGTGGGAAGGGGGAGATGAGAAATATAGGTAGGCGGAGGAAGAGGGAATGGTAGAAAATAAATGACAGGAATAATGAAAGAAAGGGAAAAGGAGAGGATGGGGAGTAGAATGGGGGGAGGGAGGGAGAGGAGAGGGAGAGGGAGAGGGAGAGAGAGGGAGAGGGAAGGAGAGAGAGGAGAGGAGAGGAGAGAGAGAGAGAGAGAGAGAGAGAGAGAGAGAGAGAGAGAGAGAGAGAGAGAGAGAGAGAGAAGAGAGAGAGAGGAGAGAAGAGAGAGAGAAGAGAGAGAGAGGAGGAGGAGAGGGGGGGAGAGGGAGAGGGGGAGAGGGGAGAGAGGAGAGAGAGAGAGAGGAGAGAGAGAGAGAGAGAGAGAGAAGAGAGAGAGAGAGAGAGAAGAGAAGAGAGAGAGAGAGAGAGAGGAGAGAGAGAGAGAGGGGGGAGATGAGAGAGAGAAAGGAAAAAAAATCAATTTAAAAAATTATAATTAAAAACAAATCGAAGAGATGCCAGATCCGGAGCGAAGAACGAGAGGCAGGCAGGCAGGAACGGGCAGGTAGAAGTTGTTAAGCAGCGGAAATGAAGGCGGGAAGGGGAGTAGAAGAGGAGGGGAATACACGGGTGGGGTGGGGGGAAGGAGGAGAGAAGGGGAGGCAGAAGGGCGGACTAACGGGGTATAGTTCACCATAAAGACGTCATTATCTCGACTATCACGAAACCCATCTTTTGAGGAGGGAGGAATCGGGGCGGAAGGGTACTAGGAAGGAGGAAAAGGAGAAGGAGGAAGGAGGAAGGTAAAGGTGGAAGAAAGGGAGTTCGAAGACGGTATATATTAAGTTAATATGAACCGTGGAAGGAAGATAGATGATGATGGACCAGGAAGAGATGGGAGGGGTAGGAGAGAGAGGGGGAGAGAGGGAGAGACGACGGGAGAGAGACAGGAAGGAGGGGAGGGAGAGGAGGAGGAGGAGAGAGAAGAAGAAGAGAGTGGGGAAGGTGGGAGGGAGAGAGGAAGACAGCGAGAGGAGGGAGAGGGACAGGGCGTACGTGTGTGTGCGTGTTGTGCTTTATGCGTATAGGGTGCGTATGCGTATGTGCGCGTGTGCATGTATGTGTATACGTGTATGTGTGCGTGAGTGTATGTGTGCACGTGTATACATGTGTGTATGTGTATACATATGTATATTTGTGTGTGCGTGCATGTGTATGCTTGTTTAGGCATGTGTGTGTGCATGTGTGCATGTGTGTGCATGGTGTATGCATGTGTGTGCATTGTGTATGCATGTGTGTGCATGTGTGTATGCATGTGTGTGTGCGTGCATGTGCACAAAGTGTGTGTGCCTGTGTGCGTGTGCCTGCGTGTGTGCCTGTGTGCGTGTGCCTTTGTGCGTGTGCCTGTGTGCGTGTGCCTGTGTGTGAGTTCCTATGTGCGTGTACCTGTGTGAGAGTTCCTGTGTGCGTGTGCTTTTGTGTGTGTGTGTGTGTGTGTGTGTGTGTGTGTGTGTTGTGTGTGTGTGTGTGTGTGTGTGTGTTGTGTGTGTGTGTGTGTGTGTGTGTGTGTGTGTGTTGTGTTGTGTGTGTGTGTGTGTGCATGTCCGTTTGTGTGTGTGTCCATGTCCGTGTGTGTGTGTCCATGTCCCGTGTGTGTGTGTGTCCATGTCCGTGTGTGTGTGTGTCCATGTCCGTGTGTGTGTGTCCATGTCCGTGTGTGTGTGTCCATGTCCGTGTGTGTGCCATGTCCGTGTGTGTGTGTCCATGTCCGTATGTCCATGTGGTGTGTGTGTGTCCATGTCCGTGTGTGTGTGTGTCCATGTCCGTTGTGTGTGTGTCCATGTCCGTGTGTGTGTGTCCATGTCCGTGTGTGTGTGTCCATGTCCGTGTGTGTGTGTCCATGTCCGTGTGTGTGTGTCCATGTCCGTGTGTGTGTTCCATGTCCGTGTATGTGTGTCCATGTCCGTGTGTGTATATGTGTCCATGCGCGTGTGTACCTGTATATGCATTTGTGTGCGTTCATGTGCACAAAGTGTGTGTGTGCCTGCATGTGTGCCTGGTGTGAGTTCCTGTGTGTTGCCTGTGTGCGTGTGCCTGTGTGTGAGTTGTGCGTGTGCTGTGTGTGAGTTCCTGTGTGCGTGTGCCTGTGTGTGAGTTCTGTGTGCGTGTGCCTGTGTGTGAGTTCCTGTGTGCGTGTGCCTGTGTGTGAGTTCCTGTGTGCGTGTGCCTGTGTGTGAGTTCCTGTGTGCGTGTGCCTGTGTGTGAGTTCCTGTGTGCGTGTGCCTGCCTGTGTGTGATGAGTTCCTGTGTGTGCCTGTGTGCCTGGTGCGTGTGCCTGTGTGAGTTCCTGTGTGCGTGTGCCTGTGTATGCCTGTGTGCGTGTGCTTGTGTGTGCATGTCTGTCTGTGTGTGTGCATATCTGTGTGTGTATGTATGCATGCCTGTGTGTGTATGTATGCATGCCTGTGTGTTCATGTGTGTGTATGTGTGCATGTGTGTGTGTGTGTGCATGTGTGTGTGTGTGTGTGTGTGTGTGTATGTATATGTATTGTCATATGTGTCGTATGGTGTGTATACGTGTGTGTGTGTGTGCACGCATGTGTGCACGCGTGAGTGTGCGTGTGAATGTGTAAGTGTGAGTGATTTAGTGTGTGCTTGCATAAGTGCGTGTGTTTAGGTGCATGTGTACATTGATGCGTGCGTGCGTTTTTGTGTATAGTCGCGCGTACAATGTATGGATGAGATGCATATGCAAAATGTGCATGGACTGCTACAACTTACCCCGGGCGTGGCCTGGGCTTCGTGCTAAGGCAAAGGCTAAAAAATCTTAATCAAATATATTCTGGCAATACCGATTTTATAAACCCTCCGGGCGATCTTAACTCGAAGAGCGAATAAGGCTAAACTATCTTGCCAATTACACAAGGGAAAGGTTTGGCCTTTGCCGGAGCTCATGGTGCGGAGGTTAGGCTTTCCCAGTCCTCGGTATGCTAGGTTTAGAAAAAAATATGTATTTTTTGATAGACAGAAATGTGATCCGTTCCTCGTCTATCAAATAATCACCCGAGCAATTTCAAATAATCCTTAAAGGTTAAATAGAAAAAAAATCACTAATGTCATGTCACCCTCGCCACTGCAATTGATTCTGAATTTACTAAGTAATGAAGGAGATGAAACCGTCTATATTTTGAATTATCAAGCGGCCGGAGATT
>NW_020869365.1:5000-17500 GCF_003789085.1 Penaeus vannamei | reverse complement strand
CTAAATTATCTCTGGACCATAGTAGCTGTCATGTTTTTCAAAAGCAACAATATTATCAATAATAATAACAAAGCTAGTCTTAGTTCCTCATCTTGGCTTATATGGGGGATCTCCAAGACCATTTCCTCTGGTATGGAAGACACCTCTCACTGACTGAATGATCATAGTCCCACGTAAAGTTAACTGGAGCCAGTGCTCATACAGTACACAGTCACAGATTAAATGGAGTGGACTGCTTTTTATAGTCAAAGCTGTATTTAAGAAAGACTGACCCGACACTTCAAAGAGTAGTCAAGTACTTAATTAGCTTGCTATGAAACTGCAGTTTGAACTAAAATTTGAAGCATTGTACAAAGCATACTTTTATTTCTGAAACATTGCCTTTTTCTTTTGTATTCCTTTATCTAGAATCTGCTGGGTCATTGTTTGTCCTTCACATAATAATTTTCAAGCTTTCAGAACTGCCTCTCATTTTCATTTTAATCATCAATTTTATTACCCTCATTCTTCCAAGAAGGAAAACCGATATTTGCATTTACCAAAACATTCTCCCTAAATACTAGTATTACTATAACCACTTCATAAATATTCAACTTGCACTTAAAATTTAGAAGCAATATATGGCTCCCTTTTGTGTCTATATGATAATGCGTTTGTAACTAATTTCCCGAACAATGAAATTAGAATTTTTAAAATATCTTTTACATAGAATCAAATGAAAGAGAACATCTTCTAAAGTTTACACTGCTAGATCAAGGTTAAAATTAAAGGTGAATTAGTTTCCACTTCACTCATCCAAAGCTGACATATTGATATAAAAAATCTATCTGAAATACAGGTAAGGGTCGAAAGAGTTTTTAGAACAAAAACAATGACATATGGAGTAGAAATTTTTATTATCATTCTTCTCACAATTTAATTCCTTACATTGCCTTTGAACAAAACCATGGGAAAGGGGACAAACAAGCTATGATGAAATCTCAAGAAATGAAAATAATAATAAATTAATAATAATTAAAAAAAAGTAAAACTATAGGAGGAATATTGTAACATCATAATAAAAATTAATTACTTTACCCTAAACTCCTAAAATATTGACCCTACAATGCTAGTGTTGCCCCCTCCCTAACAATGCACTTGTCTAAGAGTGATGGTAGTTTAAAGTCAATATTATCAATAATAATAATAATAATGTGCTTGCCAACAAAGGCAAACAACATGCCATGTGGATGGATGGGTCCAGAAATGTTGAGGATGTAACCTATATTATTATATAAAAAAAGTAATAACATTGATGATACAAATAAAACAATACAGAACAAAAAAGGTATAGATCAAGTGAGACAGTGAAAATAGATAGTAAAACTAGATCTGAAACTTAAATATTTTGGTGGATGCCATGTGTGAGATGTGTTCATTTTGCATTCCTTCATACAATATACTCCAATAAGTGTATTTAATTGATAATAGTTCCATAATACTGTTATTATGGAGGCATGGGTAAAGGGCTCTAAGAAATTACAATATATATATGAACTTTTGTAAACTTCCAAAACAAGAGAGAGAGAGACTTGTGGGAAAGCGAGACGTGACAGTACTCTGCTGCAGCTGGATAAACACAAAGCGCCACTGTTTGCATGCTTGCCGCCCTAATGCATCTGCTGCGGAATTTAATCTTTGAGACGGAACAAAAAACAGCGTCAGGGGAGTAGTTATGGACGAGGTATGAAGAGGTGAATGGACACGGCAAGATCCCTGTGTACGCAAGCTGTGGATTTGTAACATGGCTCCTTCAAAAGGCTCATATCGATACACCATGCTCCTTTCCATGTGACACTGCCCTAGCCTTTGGTTCGGGGAAGTTGCAAATGTAGGGGAAAAAGTATAAATATCACAAAATCCTTCCTTAAACTTTGGTACAAATCATTATCAATCAGCGATGAACAGTTTTTCATCAGTATATCAAAGCACAATGGTTGGTAAGCATTTTTAATTTTCTCCATCTATGAGAAGCTACAAACTTCCCCACAAGATTTGCTCTCTGAAAGGCCAGCTTGACTTCCCATTACCTTTCTTTTATCAAGATGACCAACCTTGACTTCCTTTGCCCAATACAAAGCCAGAAATCCCTTCGACAATGAGCAAGATAATCAGCCTAGATATTCAGTAAAATCCACATTCTATAAAGCGATTCTTTTTTGGGGGGATCTCACACTATACAATGAATGTTCAAGATTCACAAAAACCCTCACAAAGTCTACATTTAGATGAAAAGCTTCAACCCCAGAGGAAGAAATTTTCTCTCAAAAAAGCCTGGATACCTAATCTTGAAGGAGGTCTGGCTGGCTGGCACATGTGTTGGCCAGCAAGCGTGTGGCATCCCATGGGTAGTAGCAATGGTGCCGCATTGGTGCATCCCCTCTCCTGATTCCAGGATGTGTAGTGGTAGTGGTAGTGGAAGTAGTGGTGGTGGAGGTGCTTGGTATGTTAGGTATGTCGGCCGTCTGGAGGGGTTTTTGGGCTTTGGGAGGCTGTGTGATGAACAGGCCAGCTAAAAGGTTGTGCCCTCTGGTGGCTGTGTGAGTTTCATGTTTTCCTTCTGGGTCATTAAACGCCTCAACTCCTGCAGCACTGTCTTGATTGTGTAATTTCTTTGCCAGCGTTCAAGTACAGACACATGTCGACGATCCACCTGTGGAAAACATCAAAGTTCTGTGAGGCTTTCTTTCGGCATACATATAAATCTGTTTAAAAACTTACTGCTTTGCACACTCAATCCCTTCATATAATTTATTTGCCATTAATAAGCTAATCCCTCTTTACTTCTCTCCTTCCTTACTTTTATTATTCTATCCCAAAAGAATATCAGTCACATGATGTTGAATTAGTTAAGCAATCCACTCCAAGAACTTTACATCAATGAATTTATGTAGCTTAGAAGTACAACAATTTCTAACTCTCCATAACATTTTCATCATTATGATGTATAAATGTGCCATTGTTCGAAGACTAATGGCTGACTTAATTTATGATGTGTCTTCCCTGCAATCTCAAAAAGTTAACCATCTTCTTAAAGGAAGTTAATAAATAACAAGATAATGAGGAAAGAAGGCAAGAGAGACAAGAGCAACAAAAAATATTGACAAATAAAGAAAAGAAAAGAAAAAGAAAAAAAAAAAAAAAAAAAAAAAAAAGAAAGAAAAAAAAAAAGCCAAAGATAAAGGAATAGCAAAGGAAAGGTCAAGGAGAGAGAGAAAAATAACAAGTAGTCACATGAACACTATGAAAAAAGAAAGAGACAACAAGTTCATGTTCTACTTCCCAGCCCCAGCCCTGGACCTAGAGTCAACTGAAGCCCCAGAACCTCCCATAAAGCTCACGTCAAAATTACACTCCAAAGGGCTTGGTGTATCTGGGCCAACTTGCATAACAAAATTCAAAAATATCTTTGATATCATGGACTACAGACCTTCACTGCCCACTAAATTAAAGTAGAATGCTCTAGATCTGGTTCCCTAGTTCCACAGGCAGTTTTCATCAGCTATTGAAGTTTGATTCCTGATTTAATGACCAGATCTATTGGATTTTGAGGCGGAATCTATCTGATTTTGAAGTATTCTGATGGCAACATTCTGGTTATTATCATCACTATCATGTACTCTGAATACCAGTTACTCTACAATGATTTCAAGAACTAGCAGAAGTTTAACTATTGACTATCCTTATAGCACTATACTGGCAATTTCCATATGCATTCACAAATTTTTAACATTCACAAGAGACATGTATATACCCATTGTAATTGTTAACCCATTGGATCCAGTTGCGTCATGGAAATCACAGTGCCAAAAAATACGGGCAGTGGGTTACATAAGTGGCCAATATCCTGGGCATGCTATTTGTTATATATATTATTATTATTATTAATTTTCAATTTTCTATAATACAACCTGCACCACCAGTCACAGCAGCCAGGAATTTGATGTGAAGCTAAGAAATGACGTCCTGCCTGGAGTCGCTGCTTTTCCAGTCACAGCTTACACACCTAACATTCCACATTTGTTTATCAATGGCAATAATTTAAAAGCCTTATTCTAAGTGACAAATTAGCATAATTACAAACCAAGAGGTTTATGAACTCGTGGCAAGTTTTTTCTATCTATCTGGCCTTCACTCATGATGACAAGTTTCCGTCACCTGGCCTGTGGTCATTTATCCGATGACGGCATGTTTATGTCACCCAGCCCTCGTCCCAAATTTTTCCATGATGGGACTGTAACATCAGGGGATAAAGTTTAATTATCCAAGATAAAGCCTAGAAGGATCATATTAGGATTTTCTACCATTATTCTTTAACCCATTAACGCCAGTATATTTTGAAGCCGAAAATAAAAGATTCTGGGCTCCTTCCGTAAAAATTGACACTTAAAGATATGGGTCGTTCCACCTGCCACTCCTGCTGGCTGTTGACTCCCTGCATGTTGATCCTGATAAAGCGCCCAGGGTTGAAAAACAATTTAAATGTTAATAAATCGTTACACCTCATAAAATATCCAACCTCCTAACTTACCACTCCTGTCTGGCTGTTGACTCCCTGCATGTTGATCCGACTGATAAAGCGAATATTTGGAGGCTCATCTGGGTATCTTGAACCACAATCTACCTTTAATGAGTACATCCGATTCTCAAAATTTGTCTGCAAATAAAAAAGCAACAAGGTTAGTATCATCTTTTGTAAGAAATATCACTGGTTTTGAAGTATATATATATATATATATATATATATATATATATATATATATATATATATATATATATATATATATATATATATATATATATATCATTTGAACATATTTACTGCCGCTCTGAATCCTCTAGGTACAATTAATGGAAAATGTCATAGAATGATACCTGAGATACAAAGGACAAAATCGAGTAACTGCCATGGTGCGCGCCTAGTATTTCAAACCAAATGCCTGCTTTTAAGCTGTTGACACTTGGGTGATACATATTAGTTTGCCAGTCGATGTTGATAGATATACATGTGCCTCAATGTTGGGATTAATGCAACAATGGGGCAACAACTTCAATAACTCAAAAGTAAATTGCTAAACTATTAGGACAGCACTCTCATTCTTACGGAAGTGAAGGTGAAATATACAAAATCAATGAGAATGATAAATGACATGTAAGAATATGAAATACCTGATGTGAGAAAGAAAATAAGTAAGCTTTGGGCAACTCAAATATCACCTAGTTATAGGTTACCAAAAACCTTGCATATAGAAAGACCAAGGTTGCTCTCACACACAATGTGTAAATGAGGTAAAAACAAAAGAAAACCAAATAACTCATTATATATAACTGAAACAAATTTCTATGAAACTAACGAGAGACATACCATTTTAAAGAGATATATACTGTATGTATCTAGTAGCCAGTTCCAAAAGGTACTACTTCTATTGTTTCATCCCAAAACTACTGAATATAAACTGCAAACCTATAATAAAGGTTAAAAGTTTCATAGCCCTTCCTAACCATTTGCTCTGATCATGGCCTGGCAGGCGACATTGAAAGACCATGTTAATAACAGTGTCACTCTCTGTACAAATTATATGGTCATTGGGAGTGTCACTGACAGAGGCTTTAGAAGCAAGCTAATGTATTCCAGCCATAAAAATGGCTAATTAATCCCTCCTCAGAGAACAGCAAGCTAGAAAATTAATATTTACATATAGATCTGGATATTCCATCTCATTGTGTGGAAGACCTGCAGTTTTTTTTGTGTTGTTCACTTGGTTTGAAGGGAGAATACAGAGAATATATATTTAGATTTATATAGGAAAAGGTTCTGGAGTTATATTCAGTGTTAATTTCTAGCATGATAGTGATTTAAATAAAGAGTCTTAAAGTGTTTAAACCACTTGCAATGGTACATTTGGAGGGCAATAATCCCTGTATCTGAGCAGTATCAAAATCGGCGCGTGGGCCAGTCTGGGAACCTGCTCGCCCGCCGCCTGCCTTGGGCAACAAAATTAGAGCGCAAGCTTCAATCTAGTGTCGCACTGGTGGAACAGCCGGCCATTATCTATATTCTGGGCGTCACATATGTGTAACACCTGGTGCAAGTGGGTTAATGTTTTTCAGCCTGATTTGACTATGAGATTTGTTTTTAAATCTTACTTTCTATGGGCCATCCATGAATATTCCAAGCATCCCATGAGGGAGGTAATTTGGTAAGGCTGGACGTGTAAATGGGTTTCAATACAAGACTACAGCATTAAACACCTGGACTGTTACACATGGTTTTATGTTATCACCTTACTATCATCATCTATCAATTACATACTCTAAAGTTATAAACATAAGATAATAATGTGGCAACAATTTCCCATATTATACAATTTCTCAAGAAAACCTTTTGAGAGCAAATGAGCGAGACCCTCACCCTTAGGCCCCACCCTGCCCACCCTCCTCCTTGGTTAACTTGTCCCGCATACAGCTTCGAGGGGTAGGAGAGGGAGGGGTTAAGAAACTTTGGATTGTGACAGTACATTATAAGCTTATCAATAGGTATGGGTGTTTTACTTGGCATAGTAAATAACAATTTAAAATATATTGTATGATAAAAATACTAAACTACTGTATGTTCCAATACTGAGTTACGTACAATCAAAATGCCTTAACATTTTCAGTCAGATTAATTTAAATGCACAGTGCATTAACATCCAAAACACAGCGGTGAATGCGTGACTGTGCCGTTAAGATTACACTAATAGGATGCTACTCATAAGGACACCAGGAAGTATTATAGTATATTCTAGATTTACTGGCTAAAATAAATTACTGAATACAAGCAACTGAAGTATCTACTAAAAAGTGTTGCTCACAAAAAGGACACAACTACAGAGGTTTCATTTAACAAATAGTTCTTGAGCATTATTATCATTGCTTATTATTATTACTATCATTATTATCATAATGATCTTAATAATCTGTTTTTTAACTTACCCTAGGTGGCCCTATGATCATGCCAGTCCAGTTGGTAAGGGTCATGTCTGAATCATCCTCCAGTCCCCACGAAATGGTGCCATCTCCAACGCCCTTCTGGCCTGCTTCCAGTTCCTCCAGCAGGCGGAAGTTGCGTGGAACAACTGCAAATTGGTACTGAGGTTAGAGGACAAGAAGAGAGATGCCCGTATGGAGAAATCAAATTATTTTTGCAGGCTTCTTATGTTTCATATAATTTAGATAATTTACTTCCATTATCATGGCAAGAGTCAATTCTAAATCAATGGCATTAACAAAATGTTCTTATGGTTGACAACCTGATGCTACATAATCAGACACTTCCCATTGGCCAAGTGGGAACCTAGTTGGTTCTTAAATGTATGGAAGAGTAGGTTGCGGAACCTTGACACACTTATCAGTACTTTTCCCAGAACCTTGTAAATAAATTTTAAAATCATATGATCATCATTATATATATATATATATATATATATATATATATATATATATCATACATACATATATATAATATCTACATTATATATGTATTAGTATATATAATATTATATATATATATATATATATATATATATATATATATATTATATATATATATGTATATATATATATATAATATATATATATAGTACATATATAATGTAGATATATATATATGTATGTATGTATGTATATATATATATAATATATATATATATATATTATATATATATATATGTATATGTATATGTATATGTATATATATATATATATATATATATAATATATATATATATATATATATATATATATATATATTATATATATATATGTATATGTATATGTACATATATGTATATATATGTATATATATATATATATATACATATATATAATATATAATATATATATATAAATACATACATTATATATATATATATATATAATACATATACATTATATATACATATATGTAGTATATATGCATATAAAATATACATTATATAATACATACATATAAAATATATATTTATCCATTATACATCTTATTCTTTTTTTTACTTTTTCAGAACACGTAACATAATCCTTGCATCTATATTATTCTTGGGACTGTTAGGAAGTACCTTAAACACAAGTAGTTTATCATATTTTTGTAATATGTTCCTTCTGCACATGAGATGTTCACTGACAAGTTTCAGAATGTAGAAGGATAAAGAGCAGCAAGAAGAATCAGTTATAGAAAAACCTGAAAATTAACGCAGAGAGTTAAAAAAAAAAAAAAAAAAAAAAGCATTTTGATGCTTTTAAATTTTTCTTAAAACATCATTATTACTATTATCACTACTATCATTTTCATTATCTTTGAAATCTAGGTATTGCATACACCTTAAATACAATTGATTTTCCTGTTGTTGAAAATCAAATAACTAGCTAAAACCATCCACTATAGTTTCTTTCAATCAGCACGGGGTCCACCAAAACCAGCAATGTTGTTTTGGAGTTGTTGTGGAAATGTTTGGAGATTTATCTTGTATTTATGTATTTCTTTTTAATTCCCTTATATGTCAGACCTACATACAATACTTTACTAGTACTCATATTTTACTTTAAAACAATATGTACTCATTGTGATATACTTTAGAAATTTTATCAACCTATATGTTCGACTAGATAATTATTTTTCCAGTCATAATAATGTATTTTGATGCTTTTAAATTTTTCTTAAAACATCATTATTACTATTGTCACTACCATCATTTTCATTATTTTTGTAATCTCTTATTATCATTAAAATTACTATTATTTTTATCATTATCATTCACAAAAAGAATAATGGATATTTTTTGCATATCATTGGGGTGAGAATAAAGCAATTGTGCAGGGATTAAATAATTATTTTTCTCAGATCCCTGGAGCTAACAAAAATCAAATCTTAAATGCTGTTTGCCATCTTCAACAATTTGCTACCAGAGGCACATCAAGAATGCAGACTAGGTCCCAAGTAAGCAAATGAATAACTAGATGCATAATGCACACTATTAGAGCCATGAATACTTACCAGTCTGACCTACATCACTCTCCTCCATACAGTGAACAACACTACTATTGTGCGAATTGATACTGCAACACAGCCACGTCATTTTCAGCCTCTGCCATAGGTCATCGATACCTACGCAGCTGCAGGACGACGACAGCATTGCCACACTCGTGCAAACTGTCATAACTCAATTCCAGATAGCAAGGCTTGCCATCATCATCTTCCTTGTCTGACTAACTTGCGAGGAATGTGAAGATTGTCAAGATGAAGTCTAACTAACATTTCAGAGATGTACAAGGTACAGGTTTGGAGTCTTTTTGTGAAGATATTCCCATTGAAAAAGAAGTGCTTTCCAACACTTTCAGCGAAATCGGAGAGGACATATTGATGAGACCAGCTTCTTCAGTAGGTCACAGGTATATTAATCAGACTGAGCCGAGATGTGTGTGAGTGCGACAATCTCTTGTCAATGAGATTTAACGAAAGCTAATCACTGCTTACGAGGCAATCATGTCACGCCCTCCTTGGCTGGCTTTGCTTGCTTAGGCTTACACTTTCACTGTAGCTCTTCCATTCTTCACTATTATTTTTTTTTCTTTTCATAAGATTTAGTAAGCATAAATGATTATATATACAAAAATATGCTGCCTCTCAGTTTGCATTTAATACTGTCATAGCAATTATATATCTTTTGTTTCATAGGCTGTACTTACAGTGATAGTGCCTGGAATAAGGAAATAAGCTTTTCAGAATTTTATGGAATGTGGTGAAGAAAAAGAAAAAAACTTGGTCAATCTCTCATTACTAGAATAATATCTGATTTTTTTTTTTTTTTTTTTTTTTTTTTTTTTTTTTACATCAAAGTAAAATTCTTAGGTAAACATATCTGATCTATACTCCCAAAAATCTAAATACATACACATGAAAAACTAAGAAGTTAAAATTTCTTCATTATAGTTTGTGCAAGTTAGACCCACATTCAAATGATAGCCAGAATTTTTTAAACATTCAGAGTTTTCAATGAGTTGGCCTCTTAGAGCATGACTTGCTTAATCATGATTAATCATGATGACCATGGCCTCCTTGTTTATAACTAATGATAAAGTCAAGATGTTCTATGAGATTTATTAGAGATTACTTTTTGTTTGCCATCTGCAAAAGATTTCTAGCAGACTAATCTACTTTGTAAGTTTGTAGGCAACTAGAATATGAAAAATATGTTGATAGTCACATGGGTACTTGAACAAACAAATTATCTGAATAGGGAAAATCAAATCATGGATCAATAAAAATGAAAAATCTAATACTGAACTATCCATTCCTTCTGAAACAGTAAATGCATAATCCTAATTTTCATATAGGTGGCATAGCTCGGTGGTAGTGTGTTGTATGGTCCTGGGGTCACACCCGACTGCCCCTCTCAGTCGACACAGCTGTGAATGAGCACTGATATGCTGACGTTAGCATGATGGGGTCAAGGTTGGGGTGGAAAGGAACTGGCGACCCTAGACCCTACCGCATCATCTCGCAGCTTAGTAAGCATGTTTCTCTAGGAGCATGTCTCTTACGTTCACATGGATATGGGACCAACTTTGACTGACTTTTAACATGAAAAATACAGCAAGGAAAATTTCACAGACACCTGATGACTTCTATTCACTTCATGACCCTCGGTCGACTGCCAGGATGAAGACTTGAAAAAATGGCTACGACCTAAATAATAGCCTAGGCACAGAGTGGCATGTGCAGAGCCACCAGTTATGCCCTACTTTAGCCAAAATTTTTAACAGTTATTTTAATTCTTATAGCAGTTCAAATAATAAAATCCACAAAACTATTGCCCTAGGATTGTTGTCAGTTAAATATTTCCATGTTCATGTCACTTTCGAGCAATAACAATAATAACGAAAGAGGTAGTAGAGAGGGAAGATCTTAAAACTGATATTGCCTCAAAAATTCTGATATGCATTTAACTATTTCTTAAACCTTCTACAAATCATTCTCTACATTAAAGCTAATCCTTCATCACACCCAATTTTTTTTTCTTTTCTGTTAAAAAAGTTTAATAATAATAATAATAATAATATGATAAAAAACATCAAGAAGTCTCCATTCTACTACTCCATGCTATACCAAAAAAACACTTACTAAAGACAAAACTAGTCAATAAATCTTCACCAATTAACTGTAAAAAATAAGATAATGAATAAACACCACAAAAATAAGATAATGAATAAACACGACAACATGAATACCAACTTTATATGAAATCAATACCTGTGGACCCAGTCACAGGGTGCTACCAAATCTACTGGAACCCTTTACATAACAAGAGATTATCTAAACTAAAATATAAGAAAAAAAAATCACATCACATTACAAGGTATAACCAAATCCCATAAACTATCCACAGAGTTATCTGATAATGGTACATCATCAAAAATTACAGATAAGTATATTATTCAAGGTCTTGTATTATTTTATCTTACTTCTGTTTTTTTTTTTTTTTTTTTTTTTTTTTTTTTTTTTTTTTTTTTTTTTTTTTTTAATACAAGTCATTATATTTGTTCACACAGATAAAAATAAACAAACAATATCTGCTTCAGGGAGAATAGAACTGATATCTTGTTTTAATTGTTTTAATTATACATGCAATCTTGCAAATTCCTTGAAGATGTATAATATGCAACCAGAAAAGGCACAATGTAAGAAATCTGGGGAATAAAAAAGAAAACCACCATATTTGGTACTTTCCTTGACTGGCATAAACACATTCTCCCTCACTCAATGTTATGCTCTCCCTACTTAACTTCTGCACAAGTCTCAATCATTTCTTGAGACATGGAAAATGTCCTATCATCTTCTGCAGACCATCACTGACACATTCCAACACTCAGTGTTACACACCTGACCAACTGGCATTTGCAATTGCCCACAAAATACAGAACTAAAACTCCTGTCTCTTACAACAACACTGCCCAACATTTCACCAACAGAATCAATACTTCACTGAATGGTGCACAGGACACCACCACAATCTCTCTCTCTACAGCCACTCACATTTTAACAATAGGGCTGAAACATGAGTCCTTTCATTATTGCCTCTTTATGGCCTCCCTTATTTTGGTAAACAAGTCCAGTTCTACTGGCTAATCAATATGGTTGCCTAACAACAGAGGCAGGTCAGTTTGGTATGGGACTCCCACCTACACTCCCTCCTCCATGCACCTAACTGGAAGTGCATGACCACTAGCAGTATCTTCATATTACACTGCACTGCACTGGGATTTCTTGAGGGGTAGTTGAACTTTCAGAGAGTATATCAGGAAGGATGAGAAGTACAGATACAAAAAACAAAAGCTACAAATAGTAAGAAAGGTAATGGGAATACATTTGATCCAGTTATAATTCAAGTTTCTTAATCATTCATACATTGTACATTTGCTACTCA
>NW_020869363.1:0-18352 GCF_003789085.1 Penaeus vannamei | reverse complement strand
CTCTCTCTCTCTCTCTCTCTCTCACAAATAATTAATCTCTCTCTCTCTCTCTCTCTCTCTCACTCACTCACAAATAATCTCTCTCTTGCTCACACATAAACAATCTTTTATTTGTTTTTCTCTCCCTCACAACCAATCTCTCTGTCTATCACATACATAGAAAAATACAAAAGGAAAAAGGAAAGAGAAAGAAAAGAGCAGTGAATGCTTTCACCACAGGCCTTCTTTCTTGCCATCACACAGGACACATTCCATTCCAAACCACTTGAACGTGCTGTGATTTGCTATGGGTGCCCAACTCAATAGTTGTGCAGTGTTAACCCCATGTCGACAGGAAAATGGTACATTCGCTTTGGCAATGCTTGGTTAAATGTTTTTATGCATAGATGGCTCTTTCAATCCTCAGCCACGAAGGAGTCAATTAGTAGATCTTGCAAATTCACTTTTCCTTGAAAAGTGGGAAAACTTTTTTTTACTAATGCTATCAATATTGATACTTATTATTGCTATACACATTATAATCACTATATCTTTACTGACACTACTAATAGCAGTATTAAATATTAAAAAACATTATTGAAAATCAAGGAAAAGGGTAAACAGATGAGACAGGTAGTTTGTGTAATTGGCTCACTGGTGACAGTACTTGCGGAGCCATCTATAAGTAAAAACTGACTAAATTCAACACACAATGGGCAATGGCATGTCTGTGCATGCCATGCCCAGCAGCTTAGGGTTATGTAATCCCCACAATTTTACAAAAGCCTGGACTATTACCTTCTTTCATGATGAAGGATCATAAAAGTCTTGAAACTCTCTAGTCATAATGCATGGTGTGTTAGCCTTTGCTGGAGTGTTGACAGGTTGGTTAATTTTTAGTGTGGATGCACTCAGCTTGAGCAAAGTGAAGATGACTTTCTTGTAGGAGACAACTTTTCATTTGGCTGGACAGAAATAATCTGCAGTCACAAATAACAATGCCCCCCCCCCCTCTCCCACACACACATACACACACAAAGTCTAATTGATGTTCCCTAGTTTCAGCTCCATGCTTTGCTGCAGATGCTGGGGGGAGGGAGAGTTCCCTCCAACACTCCACAAGAGCAGTTTGCACGATCATGGTAACTTGGATTGTTGAATAAATTTTATGACATGGAGTTGGGACCTAGTCTCTGGGAAGTGCATCTGTACTTTAAAGAGTAACCATCATACGTTCATACAAGGACAATATATATATACTCCTTGACATATGACAATGCCCATGCCTCATAAAGAGGAAAGAGAAAAAGATTAAAGAAATTGATGACGTTAAAGAGGAGGTCGAAGAACAAGAAGAAACCGAGTCTGTATCAGATTAAGTACAATATGTTTAAAAAAAGAAACAAGTGTAGATCTTTCTCACACTTGGCCTTGGTTCCTTCAAATTCTTCATGACTCATTCCAAATTCCCTGTCACTCTGACAGCTGTCATATCTACTGTATTCCACAAATGTGTCCTCAAAGTCAACTTCTTTTGAACAGTAAACCTCTGACTGTTATTACCCACAGAAACAATTAAGCAACTTTGCACATTCCTTCCTTTTGCCACGAGATGCCAAGAAAGGACAAGACCTCAAACAAGATGAGAAGACATGACAAGGAGATGACAAGAGAACTGAATATCATATTACAACTTTCGCTGTTTTTTTTCATAATAAAGGGAATGAGAAGTCTCTTCATTAGTGATACAAAAGACGGGAATGGAGGCGCAGCAAAACAAAAAGAAACATAACTCAGTATTGTGGAAAATCTACATACAGCATGAATGAAGTATGCCGACAAACTGCTTTACAAAAGGAAAAAAATAAATATACAAAGTGAAAACCCCATGAATAGATACAAATAAAACTAAGAATAAATCAAACTCCAATTACGAACTCATTTGCAAACACAATTCCGACCAGTGATCACAACAACGAGCAACATCACCAACAAGCAAAAATATCAAAAAAGCAAACGAAAAAAAAGGAAATACAACAAAACAACCAATATGAGTCATAACCTCCACATCAACAACAGTCAAAATGTCAAGAAACCCCACTACAATCCTATTTTCCTTGAGCCTTAAAAACAAAAGACCAGAAACTACTTTCTCCTCCTCCAAAAAACACCATAACCCACGAACAGAAAACAAGGAAAAGAGAAGAGAAAATACGAGGAAAACAAGACAGAAATTTCCCCCACAGAAATCAAGCCTTTCATAACATGTCGCCGTCAATAACATGTCATTCAATGGACTCCCTTTGATGCTCTGCTTTCCGACGTCAGATATACAACTTGGGACTTCTCTGGCGTTAGAATTTCAGGTGAAAAAGGTCGACAGGATGAAATTAGGAGGAAAATTAACCCTTTGGCCAGCCGCTGAAAACCTCTCCGCGCCTCGGGATTCGGTTTTCTTAATTCCTCCTCTCCCCCGCCGCCCATCTCCGCCCACAGAGGATAAGGGCGTGAGGAATCCCTCCCAGAGACCCTGGAAGACCAGGGAACGAGCCCAAATCCCTCCGGAAGGCGTGAAAATCCCTCGAAATCGGCCCCGAAACCGCCGCCTCCCTTACCTGTGTTGGGGGTCGTCATTTCTGCCCTGATTTCGCCCACGTCGCCCCTCCAATTGGACCTGTGCGGGGGGAAGCTCTTCTCCTCGGGCCTTCGGGAGTGGATCGGAGGCCGGATAAGGGTGAGTCGGGCCGGATAAGCGGGGAATCGAGGCGGTTTTGGGAGGTTTTTCAAGCCGAGGAAAAAGGCCCTCACGGTGCCGCAATGGCCAGCGTTCCAATACTGCCGGGCCTCTGTTTTGCCCGGACTTCTTCGACTCCTCTCTTCCTTTTGACACGTAGGAGACGACGAATTATTTTCTGATAGCGTTATCTACTCTGATCTTCCATGCTTATGGGGAAAAAATTAGATTTTGAAACAACCCTTTTGGCGGTCTAATTTAGGTATCAAAATACCTCAACTGATCATTTCGAAGCAAGAGGAAACTCGAATATAATTTTAGGGACCCCAATAAAAATTGTTCCCTCCCAAAATAAGCAGATGGACCTTAAAACAAGCACCAAACACAATTTTTAAAAGATTTCCTCTCTCGCGCAGGAAACTCGAGGTCGTCTTCTGCTAACACGTGAGAAAAAAATCTGATTCGGTTTTCTTTTTTTCTTTTTTCTCTTCGTTTCTCTCCTTGTTTCGTGGTGATGGGGATGCAGTGAGATTTGCAATATACCAAGTTATGAACAGGTATGAGTTGTTTGGCTATAAAGTATTTATTAATAGGTTTAATAAGCGCTTTTCTCGAGATAGCGTTCTTCAATTTTGATTGTTTTTGACCCTTTTTAAGTATTCCTTCGTCATTATTTGAGGGAAGGAAGACGGTTTTAGAGATTTTGATGTTTGAGTCTCATTCTGGCATTACACAGCCTCCAGGATATCTTAGACGGATAGTTATTGCTTCATTAATCTCTTGATGGCTGAGACGTTTTCATCCATGAATTGGACATTTATAGGATGTATTTACAGAATGACCTCATGAAAAGAGGGAAGATTGAAGAACCCTTTTGGGAATAGAGGGAAAAAGCAGACTCACTGATATATGCAGTAATCTGCGCAGGCAAAGAATAGCCTCAGAGGGGAAGGGGACAGACCTTGCCTCGTCTCGCAGCGAGCAATTCTTCATAGATAGACTGCCGTTGAGTATGTAGATATGTAGAATGTTGTTGTGCATGAGAGACTATATATAGACTGCTGCTATGCATGTAGGTCGTACAGTCAAGATCAACTACTGTCGCTCATGAAGGGTGATGTTCCGATGAATATTAGAATAGCATCGAAGATTTGTTAAACTTCAGAAAACCTTCGTCCAGGTTCTCTGCTTATACAGGTGGTTGCTGTCTGCCTAATGACTGCAATTTAAGGTGAAAAAACAAGGTTTTTGACAAATAATTTTGTCTTTGGTGGAGGAGGACGGCCAGGTGAAGCACCTATGCTAACAATAATTTATTTGTTCCATCTTGTACAGTTTATACATATATTTAGTTATTATTATATTGTGAAGTTGTTATATTTAGCTTTCTGGCACAGAGGGAGGCTACAAGACGAGAAGTGTTAGGCCTACATTTGTAAGAGAGATGCGCTCTGTTTCACTGTACTCTGACTTGATTTCGCTACTTCCCAGCCTTTTGTATAGCGGATATTTACAGGACGAGACTAACAGTCGTTAACAGAGACTCGCCAAGCAAGAGGTGTCACCCTCCTCGTTTCTTTACTACTCTCTTTTTCTTTTTCTATTTCAAGTTAGCTATCAACCCTTACTCTTCTTCTCCTTACACTGAGTTCTCCTCCTCCATCACTTTACTTAATATTTAACGTTACATGTGGCCTTTACTACACGTGCTTTGCATGTCAGCATACAAGTACCGTATTCTCACTTAACTCGATGTGACCGACGATAATAGCTGTTGAATCTTTAGACACTCATATCTCAAAGGCAAGATTTTGGTGATCCATTCTTCTTCTCTCAAGCATTTAGACTAATTCTGTTAATCAATATATCACAAATTCAATTGGGGATATGTCTGGGAACCAGCAGTATCTATATAGTCATTGCCCATCAAAATTCTTTATGTCAATTAATTTAATGGTTTTCATGATTTTTTTTTCCTTGATAACTAATATACTTAGAATTAATTTCTTGCATGACATTTTAGGGTTAGATGTCCTCAGCATCGTATTCAAATGACATTATTCAAGGTGTTCAAAAGTAGCCGGCACCTGGCGAAAATTCACTGTCTGTCGGCCTTTTGATCACCGGGTAGCAGGACAATTACTTTTACGCACCATTGAAAAACACTGTCTTCAGAAGCGCAGAAAATGCATCTGAGGGGTTGTATTGAAAAACAGGGCTGCCTCCTACTTGGACCTAGGTAGCCTGCTACTTTGAAAACTTTTGTCTGAGTAGCCTTTCTAATACTGGTTTTATTTTTACTTATTTAACGTCAGAAAGTTATAATGGGTAAACTAATAGGTCTGAATGTATGAAACTTTATCTAAATGATCATCAGCCATGTATGTATAAAGTCAGACAATTTCATTCAGATTGACCACAAATGACCATATGGGAAAATCGCCCCTTTAAAAGCTCTGTAATTTGACTGTATTTCTCTACTTCAAATGCAGGAATTATGACAATTTGGATGGGTCTTGAGTGGAACTTTTCAGAAAGTACTTCTTTCATATGTAATGTTGTGGATTTCAGGAGTGTCCTCATGCTGCTAGTTGGAGTAATAGGGACATAGTTTGGAGGGAACGGTCACTTTCAAATGATTAGTGATATTTCAATTTGTATTTTGAATGTTCATTTTGAGGTTATTATGTGAATGGTTTTGTTAACTTTTTTTAATGCCCTTTGAATTATAAAGCTTATGAAGCAACTGAAATGGAATAGAGTTAAATTTATTATTTTTTTTTGTTGTTTTGTTGTTGTTGTTGTTTGTTTGAATTCAGTATATAAAACCGTTGCAGTCCTATATGATATCAGAGATCGGCAGTCATTAGATTGAAGTAAAGCCCAGGAGCCAGGGATTCCCAGTCCGGATCTGTGAAAGAACTAATGAAAGACAAATGAACGAGTGATTGAAGGGATTGGCAAATGGACAGGTTCATGGGTGTGAAGGAATGAGTGAAAAAAATGAATGGATGAATGAATGTGTTAGTAATTTTATATGAAAGGCCTGGTGACAGAAATGATTTGTCATGAATAGACAAAGGTCATGGAGGATGATTAGACATTTATATAGGGTGGGGCTCTTGCATTATTTTCACCAGTAAATGTGTGTAGAATGTGCCATTTGTGAGCCATGGCTGGAAAAGCACCAGATCCAGGGGGGGACACTTATTTCCAGGATCCCATTCCTCCCTACTGTGAATGGTTGTGGAGGGTGTTACAGAAAATTGAGTTATACAAAAAAAAATTACAGGTAATTCAGCTGCACTGACTATGGGAAAAGTCCCCAACTCCACATCATAAAGTTTATCTAACAGTCTATAAGTTGTCGTGACTGGGCATGCCCGCTTGAGTGGTGAGAGTTGATAGGAAGCTCCACACTCCAGCACCCTCCGGCAAACATTGTCTTCACTTCGGTATGCTCGGCAAGATAGATCTGAAACTTGGGATTACTAAGTGGACTTTGCAATTCTTTTTCTGCAGTCTTTTTCATTTATTTATGGCATTACTGCTTGTGTCTGCTGATTATTCCTTGTTCTGATGACTGCAACTTTTCTGCCTCTATAAGAATATCATCAGTTTGACATAACATGAGGCACCTGAATCCAATGGGTTAAAGGCACACAATTGTACAATTACTTTTGCAAATACACACATCATAATGTGTCCAGTCACCAGTAAGAGAAAATTGAAGGAGAGATATTCATATATTATTATGTTAATATCAGTATTTGGCCTACTCTGCATATTTTCTCTCTCTCTCTCTCTCTCTCTCTCTCTCTCTCTCTCTCTCTCTCTCTCTCTCTCTCTCTCTCTCTCTCTCTCTCTCTCTCTCTCTCTCTCTCTCTCTCTCTCTCTCTCTCTCTCTCTCTCTCTCTCTCTCTCTCTCTCTCTCTCTCTCTCTCTCTAAAATATAAATCTTCCCTTGTATGTAATGTGGACATGTATATCATGTGATTAACACTGACCAAAAAGTGCACATGTGCTTTCATACTATATTTACACACTTGTGCAGACCCATGTGCACAAATAGAGATGCTAAAACACATATGCACTTGGAATGAGAGGAAATTATAAACTAAATATGATGTTTTCCCATATTGATATACACATCGGCCTACATGTACAGATGTACACATGTGCACCCACATATAGACATTTACATAGACATCTATACACAGGTACTTACATTTACACAGATGAATGTAAGTGAGTGTAGGAGAGGTGGTGGAGTAATATACATCACAACTACCTGCCTGTGTGGCTCTTGCTGAATAGATCCAAAAGTAAACTCCGGAATGTAATATGCTTAACAAATTACTCCATAGACTTTATAAATTTGGGGACAGCATCAGAAAAAGTGTGCCAAAATGTCATCTTCATCCAACTGTTTATTTAGGAGAGGGGTTCCCAAGCTGGGGGCCATTGAATACTATTAAACTGGATTTTGTCTTGCCTACATTATCTACGGGAAGTTATCTCTTGTATTAATAAATTGGAATTTTTCCATATAGTGTTGTTGTCTTATAGCTGTTGGCACCATTACATTATTCTGAATCACTGGCTTAGAAGATATTTGCAAGCATCGATACCTCATAGAGGCTGAAATGAGTTGACCCAAATAATTTATCTTCTGCATTATCTATACTGTCATATTTATAGTCTGTTGATTTGGGGAAATGTACTGATCTTATAAAAGTATATTTTATGTCTTTTATCATTAGCATTTTTTAACTTGCACATAATTACAGACTTGTGGATGTTGAATGGTGAGTGAGGTGGTTGCAATGGTGCCTGGACATCCATCGCAAGGAAATACTTAAAGCGTCATGCAAAGAACTCGAGAGATTTTCCCTTGCTAGCCTTTCAAACCGTCAAGAAGCTGGATTAGGACCATCAGTGCGCAGGATAGCTTCACAGTGCCCTAGCCACACGCAGAAATTGTTCAGGTAGGTGGCTTTGCCTATGAAGAGCTGACTGCATTTTCTCTACCTGTTTCTTCATTCTTTACATTCCATTCTTGTTTTGTTATGCTGGATCTTTTTTTTATGATCTGCTTCTGGCTCATCTTCTTTTTTCGTATTTGAATTCTCCTCTTCATTCTCCCGTTTCTCTCCTTTCCTTTCCTCTTTTATACTGTCAAGGAAAATCTGAGAACTAGCTTGTAGAAGGTAAACAATGTTGATCAGAGTAGAACTACCCTTGTACATATGCATACTTTTGTTTTTGCAGTAAAGTACTCGAATTGGAGGGGTAGTTACAGTTGTTTTGATTTTCTTTGAATTAAAACAATAAGTAAATTGTATTTGTATAGGCTTGCATGTGTGTATGTGTGTTGTGTGTGTGTGGGTGCATGTGTGTGTGTGTGGTGCGTGTGCGTGTATATGTGTGTTCAAGTGTGCATGTGCTCTTGTTTAAGTTGACATACAGCTTGAATTTGATACCTCATCATGATGTGGCTTAAAAGAATTTGGTTAGTTGGTCACAAATATTTTTATAATTATGAATTTGTTTTGTTTGCCCTCAGATTTGAAAGATTTGGAAGTTTGTGTTGGCAATTTTTCTGTGTTGATAAAGTGGTCAGTGCCTCTTTTAAAGTAATTAATTATTTGACTTTTTCCATACTTGTGTTTTTCAGTTTGCATGTTTGCTTGAGATCCTCACTTTTCAAATTATTATTATATTGATATTATTATTATTTTCATCATCATCACCATTAATATTGTTTGTTTATTTTATTATTGCAGGAACCCTTTGTTGAAATCTGTCCGCACGATGAGTGTTTTCACACAGCAGCTCAACCCAATCACTGGCAGAATGGAGTGGGGCATTCAGCCTGAGGATTATGACTACAAGCAGGAAGTAGCCAGGTCGTCCTATGCAGATATGTTGCATGATAAGGAAAGGGTGAGTGTGGGGAGGAGGCTTATTTGACATTGCTATGAGTCTAGGAAGTGCAGAGACAGGGTTCATTTTGATAAAAGTACTTAGGAAGGGTCCATGGTGAGAGATGCTGTGGAAAGTAGTTTGTTTTGGTAAACTATTGATACTCTGATAATGGCAATAATGATGATACTACAAAATTATGTTACTGTATACTATGCAGATTTTTTTCTTTTCTTATGTTTCTGTCTGTCTTATAATTAATCAAATTTGTCAGTAGACAATGTTGATGATAGACTATCATTTAGTGTAATTTAATAACTCCAACAGAATGACAAATATTATGAAGGTCTGCGACGCTCAATAGCAGACCTGCGGAGACGAGGGCAGGAAGTGCACGTGCTGGACATCGGTACTGGCACAGGCTTGCTCTCTATGATGGCAGTAGCTTGTGGAGCTGATTCAGTCACCGCTTGTGAGGTGAGGAGAATTTTTGCATTATGAATTATGGTCAAAAGGATGGAATAATAAAATGACATGTAATGTTTTAACTCTCTTGATTTTTCTTATTCTCTCCTCTCTTTTTTTCTCTCTTCTTCTTCCCTCCACTTTTTCTCTTCCTCCTTTTTTGTCATCAGAGTCCTTTTCCTTTCCCTTTTATTCCTTTTGCTCTTCCTCGGTGGCCTTTTAATCATCATTATTATTATGAATGTCATCATATTCTTCTTTAAAGTAAAGCTGCTATCCCTCTAATTTCATTGCAGGCATTTTACCCTATGGCTGAGTGTGCAAGGAAGGGGTTGAAAGCCAATGGCTGTGCAGACAAGGTTGGTGTCCATTTGTTTTTAGAAATTAAATTGAGGATTTGATGCTTTGTGGTAGATAATTTTTTGTGTGGTTGTCACTTGAAGTATGTGTATATGTCTGCAGTATAGTGGTTTCTAAGCTACCTTCTTTTTTAATTGCATTGTTTTTACATCCTGTGTTATTGCTAAATGTTCTTTCTTTCTCTCTCTCTATGTGTGGTTAGGTGCACCTGATCCCAAAACGGTCAACAGAAATTGAGGTTGGTCCAGGGAAGGACATGGAGAGGAAAGCTAACCTCCTTGTGGCAGAGGTGTTTGACACAGAGCTGATTGGGGAAGGGGCCATCGACACCTACAGACATGCCCGGGATTATCTTCTGACGGTAAGGAATCAGTCTTGTTACGTTGAAAGTTATGATAATAGGATGTGTACACAGTGAATGATGCATGCCTCGACTTACAGGTTTTTAGGTGACCACTCTCACTGAGAATTACTAAAAAGTTATTTGTTTTTGTGTGCTTTATTATCACTAGTATGATTTTTCACATTGTTGACTGTTTATGTTGTGTAATATATAAAAAAGGATTCTGGTTCAAATTTTTGAGTTTTTACAAATAAGAATTGTATCTTGGTATAGTTATATAATTTCTCATGAATTGTTGCAGTTCTGGTAAACTATTTACATATAGTATTTATAAAATCTGGTATGTTAGAAAGTTAGCTTGAAAATGTGCAAGCGTAAACTGATTATCTCTCAAGAAACACAAACCCTCCACCTGATTTTCAAGTTTCACTAAGTCAGATTTTGTTTGCAGCTCTATAATATGTATTAGAAAAAGTATATTTCATTATCATATATCGACTACATAGAATGTCAGTATTCGTAACACATAAAACAGCAAAATGTGTATTTAGTTGCATTTGCATTAACAGGTCTCTAGATAGAAAAATAGTAAAAAGATGATAACACATCTGGAGTTAACTCTATGATAAGTAATAGTATGGTCTGTAGGGGGTGAATGTGGGAAAGCAAAAGATGTGCTATGCAATAAAAAAATTACTACACAATCCTTACAATTCATTCTCAAGAAAAAAGAGATGGGTGACATGAGGGTACCAAACATTACCAGATCTGTTAGTAGAGACAGCGTATGTTTAAGTCATAATGAAAATCTTGTTGGAATGAGGCCCACCAGCTTTTGACAGGCCTACAACCTAAATGATTTGAAAATTACTTTATATTTGCATATCACATAGTGATTTTTATTAATTCGGTGATTTAATGATTAGCAAGACAAACCAATCTTCCTTCCCTAGGAGGATGCCCTTTTGGTACCGTCAGAAGGCACAGTGTATGCTCAGGTTGTATCGTCAAAAATGCTTCAGAGGTGGAATCGAGTCCAACCTGTAACAAGAAACATTCCTGGTAGCAGTCAGTCTGAGGTCAGTTTTTGAAATGTATTTCTAATTTCTGAAGTATAATTGTGATTCCTTCAGCATGTGTTATATTTTTTTTTTTTTTTTTTTTTTTACTTCATCTTTTTTTTATTATTTATTTTGTTATGCAAATAAGTTCACACTTTAAAAGATTTATTTTAAGAGCTAAACCATAGCAACAGGAGAAAAAATAAAATAGTATATATTTCATAGCATTGTCATACAATCTGTTTGACTGTCAGAAAATGGTTTCTACTTTAACCTTCTCTCTTATCCAATGTGCTTAAAAATATTTCTTAATTGGCCAGGTTCTGGTGTCAGTGCCAAGAGTGGTTCAGGAGTGCCCTGGTGCTGCTGCGGTTCATGATCTGCAACTGTCACAAGTTCCTCGGTCTTGGTTTACACCCGTCTCAGAACCTCTTCCAGTCTTCTGGTTTGTGTTAATTTTAGTTTGTGGAAAAATACTTATATCTTTTTACTTTTTATTAAGTAGGGTACTTGTCATATCATTTATTAACAATTTTCTAGATAGTTTCTTCTGCTTTTAACTTCAATTATTTTTGTAATACAAATACTCCTCTATATATTCCTTATTAGGCTGTGAATGTGCCAGTAGAAAGAATAGGAAAGATAAGTAGGGGCTATAGTTTTAAAATGAGAACATATAAGTATAAGGAAAAGGATTTCTTCAAAAGGTATATGTTACCTTTGACTCGTCACCCATTCTCAGTATGAGAGTGAAGTAAACCTCAAAGACAAAGTTTTATCTGGATTACCCTAGCCATTACAGAAATAAAGTAAAAACTATGGTAGAGCCAAGATAATTTTCACTGAAAGATTTTATTACCATATAGACTTTATTCACTTTCTGCCATCTGCTCACAGTCACTGATCAACTGACCACATGATCCTTGAATGAAGACTGTGTTACGCTGCCAGTAACCTCGGTTCCAAATGAATAGAAGATCTAACTAGGATTTAGACTTTCCAATCGCATATTCAAGTACTAACCTGATGGATCTGGCTGCCTCATGACCTGCAAATGGACCAAAATCTGGGCATTAAGATTACTTAAGTGGCAGCTCCCCAGGGTGTGTGGCTCATAGACCCAGACCACACAGGCACATATGTATAGTTGGCAACAATATCTCATGATGAGTCATTCCAGTCACTCTGGTTTTGAAGCCAAAAATAAAATGTTCTGGGTTGCTACAAAATCGGCGGGCAGAGCTTCCCTGGAGTCTGGCCGCTGCTGCTGTGTGGAGCGCGAGCCCCCGATACAGCATCACACTGGCGGTATGCCCGGCAATGTTTATTTTTTCGGGTGTCTCATATATGGGACACCCGTCGCTAATGGGTTAATCAGACTATCTTGAAAACTATGATGGAAAATAATTTCAAATACCTTTTCAACTCATTAGTGTCATTTGAAATCCTAAAAGTATTTATCTGTAGGTAAATACTGTAAGATTTAATCCTTTGTTGGCCCTCAAGATGGTAGCTGAAATGAAAAGTGGTTCACAATGATAGTACTAACTGAGTTTAAGTGGTAACATTTAGTTGACACAAGCCTCCTAGAGATATTGAGAGAGGCTTTGGTAAGCGTAGGAGAAGTTTCTCAAGGGTCAAATTTGGTAAACAGGTGAGGCCAGGTAGGACTCCTTGTTAACTAAGAGCTTGTGAAACTATTTTTACATAAACAAAGTTAGCAGAATGAGACTATAGTGGACAGTGCATATACCCAGTGCCATGAATGAAACTAAGATTATCTTCTGTCATCTTTTTGAGGACTTGGATATTCTGAAAGAAGATTCACAGAGGGTTATATTATCTATAGTACATGCCTTTTTGATGTACTAGTACTTACTTTCTTCACTTATAGGTTTGACTGGAGTGGTAGACGGCAAGATATACCCTGTGATAAAACAACTCGGATCAAGTTCAAGACACTTGCGTCGGGAAACTGCGATGCCATCTTGATGTGGTGGGACATTCGCATGGACCAGGATGGGGAAGTGATGCTAAGCTGTGCTCCTTATTGGGCTCATCCTGACTTAGCAGGTGAGTTGCAAGGCTTCAGAACTTTAGCTGAAAGTGGTCTTTGAATAAAAAGTCAACAGAAAAATGAAAAGGTAGTTTTTTTATTGTAAAACTTAATCTGATAACACAGTAATAGATATGAGAGGGAATGTAATACATGTTAATTTTCTTATTATCTGCATGCCTTTCATCTTTCATCTTCCCTTCCAGACAAGTGTTGGAAGGGAAGCAGTGAAGATATTCCTTGGCGAGACCATTGGATGCAGGCAGTATATTACCTTCCTCAACCTCGGCATGCACAGCAGGATACCACACTAACGCTTGTTTCTTCACATGATGAATACAGTCTGTGGTTCAATATACAGAAGGACGAAGGGTGAGTGATAAACCTTTTTTTATGAGGGTGCATGTACTGGCCACTTGTTTTTGTGCATTTGTTGCACAGATGTCTCCACAACTGTTCAGCCACGAAGGAGCTACTATGTAGGCCCAGCATGACCTCGCTTTTTTCTAATGCTATTAATGATGATACTGTTAGTACTATTATTGACACTAGGATTATGATGTTATCAATATACTTCAGTGATTGCTAAGATCACATTAATTCAAAACACAATTTTTCATGAGTGTGCAACTTTTATCCTAGTTTTGTATTTACACTACAAATTCCTTGTCCGAGAATGAATATGAAGGAGAACCATTTTTCCCGTGTGCATTTTCAGGGAAGATGTGTGTGAAGAGCGGCCAGTGTGTGAGTGTGGGATCCACATAATATCCTCGCGGACACGCCTTGGCCAGATCAATGATCCTCGCAGGTTGAAGGTCTATGTGCGAGTCCTAGAAAAGCTCATCAGATCTGATAGTGTGTGTCTAGCCTTGGGTGACTGCTGCTTTATGGCTGTGGCGGCTGCAAAGCTAGGTGTGTAAAAAGGCTTGTTTTAGGAAAGTTAGGAAAAGTGTGTATTTTGCATTGTGGAAATCCTGTGTAGAACTTGAAGAATTACCTTGTTGCTTTTCTAGTGATAATAGTAACTGCATTGTTTCTGTTATTAGCTGTTATACCATTTTTATCACATTGCTGATATTATCAGTCACTATACATATTATTATAAGGACATTATTAATCCATGGTATTAGCTTTTACTCACATCAAACTAAGCCATGCACCAGAGGCTGTGCACATTCAGCTGTTTGAATGAAAGATACAAAGTATGAGAAACATGTTTGATTATGCTGCGTATATTTTTGCCTGTGGTATATATGATTTTTTAACAAAAAAGTCTAATAAGAGACTTTCAGCCTACTTTGGAAGGAGTGCATCTTTGCAGTGAACAAGTGAATGACTGTTCAGAATGTGCAGCATAAAGAAAGCTCAACTTCATTTGGCAAGGATACTTGGCATATAAAGAACATGACAAGAGTAGATGCCACTGGGTGTGTTTAGGTTAAAGGAGCTTTGTATGACACTTTATGACTTTCTTAATCCATTTACGACGGGTGTCCCTCATAGAAGACACCCAGAAAAATAAACACTGCCGGGCGTCCCACCGGCATGCAGACAGATTCTGGGCCAGCCTTGCGCGCCAATTTTGTAGCCGCCCGGAAACTATTATTTTCGGCTTCATGATATACCCGCGTTAGTGGGTTAAAAGGACTATATTTTATTGAAGTAATAATTTCTTTTGTGATTTGTAAGGGATGTTGCATGGTATATATTCCTGAATTTTATTGCATGAGGAATATGCAATAGAATTTTAGTATAGTGTCACTGACAGCTGTTCTTTTCAATATGAAATCTAATTTTTGGCTGCATTCCTATAGGGGCACGGCACGTTTACCTGAGTGAGGTGAGTGAGGCCTCGAGACGCGTTATGCAAGAGTTCATCAAAGCCAATGATGTCCAGCACAAGGTCACCATTTTGCCAGACGACATGAGTGATATGTCTGTTGAACAGCTTGTAGGGCCTGTGAGTAAATACTTGCTGTTGATTGAAGAGGATGAAATGCTGAACAAGTGTCATATATATTTGATTTTTTTCATTGTTTTGTTTTATTAATTTTAGTAATATCTCATTGTTATTGTTGTTATGATTGATTTATACAGTTGATTACATACAACTTTTTATTTTCCTTCAATATTTCAGGCCACTGTCACCTTCAGCGAGCCTTTCTTTACAACCTCCTTACTCCCATGGCACTCACTCTACTGCTGGTACATGGCCAACAGCTGCCTACATCTCATGGCCCCAGGAGCCCACAGAGTACCAGGTTCTGTTACGGTCTGGGGCCTGGCAGTACAGTACCGTGATTTGTGGAAGATCCGGGCTCCATTGCACCAATGTAATGGGTTTAAAATGGATATATTTGATAAGGTGTGTTTACAATATTGTATTTTTAGATTTTTCTTCTTTACATTTATTTACAATGCAGAAGATAAAAAACAACTAAAGAACTAAAGTTAATTATTAGCTGATGTGAACTGAATTATTTGTATGTATATTCTAAGCAAATATAACATTTGAAAAAGTTTAAATTATAACGCAGTGAGATGTTTCTCCAACCACAGCTCATCGAGTCAGCATGTGATGAGGCAGATGAAATCATTGAACCTCAGCCCCTGTGGGAGTACCCCTCAAAGGCCCTGAGTCAGCCGTTCCCCCTTCTCAAGCTGGACCTAACTGACCCCATTCCAGACAATCCTGTCAGTAGTAAGAACTCACTCAGCCTCCCGGGCACTGGGCTCGTAAATGGTGTTGCACTCTGGGCAGATTGGCACATGACAGATCACCCCGAGGATGTTCTGACCACCGGACCTGTAGAGCCTGTGGTTCTTGATCAATATGTAAGTTGGCTGCCAATGAGGTTCGGTTTGTGGCTAGATTGTGTTTTTTTATATAAAGTTCATTTTTGATCTGATATTCTAGGGTGTGGCTCGCACAGTTCTACTAACTAAATGTTTGATTAGTTTCATTTTTCATTCCATAAATTACTTTATGCTCAGTTGTTTCATATTTGCCCAGGGAATTTATTGCTAAACTGAACAAATAAGCCTCTAAATTAGAGGTTGAGTTTTACATGTATAGGTGCTGATTTATTGTATCTTTCTAACGAATCTGTTGAAATCCTTATTTGCATAGATAATCAGCATTTTTAATAATGACTACCATTTGCAGGTCAGCTGGGATGTCTATAGTCGACAGGGGGTTTATCTTGTGAAGAATCCTGTGGAGATCAATCCCTCACAGCAACACACTCTAGAGTACGCTGTGACGTTCAAACCCAATGATGGTACAATAGTGTTTGATTTCCAGGTCAAGCAACAGTTGTGAAGCCAGACAAGATGTCAGTCAAAAAAACACCAGTGATAATCATGACGAGGGTATAGTTTGAATACTTAATGCATTGTGCTTTTTGTAACCAAAGTGGGAGAAGGGCATGAAAGAGAGTTCATTAATTTATACTGCTTTGGGAATAAACTCTGGGCCATTTTCTTCATGAATTATCCATTTGCTCTACCTTTACATGGTTTTATACTTCATCCTCAGACTAGTGCTCATCATTTTTCTCATTTACCCACTTTATCCTTACCCCTGTCTGTCCTCCTTATTCCTCTCCTTTCCTCTCCTCTCGTCCTCCTCCTCCTCTCCTTTCATCCAGATAGGTTAATTGCTTCAACATAGTCATTTTATCAATGCCATGTCATGCACTCCAGCATCACATATTATACATTCACATCATTTCAACTCAACACACTATGCGGTGCTATAACACAGTAGGTCATTTGACTGAAGAATGTATCCATTTCTTAGTGCAAATGTATTTCTCGACCCATTATGATATTTCGCTGTTTGTCAATTCATTTTTGGGGGTGAGAAATGGTAACATGTTTGTTCCTCGGCATTAATTGCGGGAAATGTAGTTCCTGTTTTAGGTTACTGCATCTGACTCTAAAGCTTACAGTAAGGCATTTATTATAGGATTGTTGTTACACACAGTAGGTGAACTCAAAGTATACGATGTACACTAATTGTTGAATCTTTTGAAATAAGCAGTTAGATGTAGGCTGTATCTGTACTTCTCTCCTGTGATGTGAAAAGTGACCTCTAATTCTGCTGCTGTGTCATGCTTACTCTCGATAGGGAAGCTTCCTGAACCTTGTGGTTGTGCTGCAAATAATGTGTGTTACTGTGTATGTGTGTTTATGCGCTGGGAAAATGTTTTCTATTTTATTTATTTTGAGTTGCTCATGTTAATTTCTACAATGTTGTTGTTATTATTATTTTTTTATGGTATTTCAGATATGAGGCATGTTTTTTTTTTCTTTTCATTGTGATATTGTGTATCTGGATATAGAAAAATGTTTTTTAAATTGTTAATCAGAAATTTGACTTTTGTAAATATTATTTTTATAATAATGATAAAAATTAACTACAGCAGTGTTGTTTCAATACTCAGCTTAAAAATCCCAAGAAATATTTTTCATATAAAAGTTTTTAAGCATTAGTTATACAGTTATTATGTATGTCAAATATATAGATCATTAAGAAATAATCTTCAGCAAACATCAAGTTGCAATTATGAGAAAGAAATGCTTTTATATAAGGAAGCTTAGATATTTATTATTATTTTTTTTCTTTTTTCCTTCATTAAAGGAAAATAGCAATATTGACATCAATGTCTTGGAAGTGAAATGTTTTTCTTGAAGCTTTCGTGCGAGATTGACATTATTATTTGGTTTGTATAGCATAGGAAAATGTAGATTACCATCAAAAATACTTTCAGCAATTATTATGATAGACTAACAGAGTAATTCCAAACCATGAGCCTTTCCTGTTGTCACATATTTATTGTATGAGGACACCAGCGACTTTGAAAATCTAAATTTTGAATTTAGATAATTGGATATGGTGCAGTTAAGTATTTACCTTTCATATTAAAAAGATATCAATAAACTGATTTTTTTTATTTTAAGAAAGATATGTGGAAGATATATTGTGTTTGTGTATTTATGTATAGACATATATATGTATTTGTGTATATGAAAAAAGTGAAAAAAGATGGGGAAAAAAAATAGATATATATATGTATGTATTTATTATATACATATATGTATTACATAAACATATGTATTGCATATTCTTATGTATTCATGCATATATATTATATTTGTATTATACATATACATATATATATATATATGTATATATATATATATATATATATATAAATATATATATATATATATATATATACAAACATGTACAGATAGATATATATATATATATATATTATATTTTATATATATATTATATATATATATCTATTACATATATATATACATATATATATATATATTTATATATAAATATAATATCTATATATATAGTATATATAATGATATATATAATAGTGTAATATTAGATATATATATTA
>NW_020869362.1:259711-264711 GCF_003789085.1 Penaeus vannamei | reverse complement strand
AATCTATCTCCATGTTTACACAGTTGTCACTAATGCTGTAAACGCTGACATATCTTTGTGTTGAATGTCTCTCCCTGTTTATTCGCTTTTCTTGACCCTTTCTCCCTATCTTCGTCCGTGCCAAATCGGTTAGCAAGGAGGAGCGAGAGGTTTGTGATCTGTATATGATTATAAGTCTGTGCACGCGACACGCAATTTTCATCCTTGTCGACTTCTTTCGCATAGCCTTGGCAGAAGAACTGTTGGTGTGATCTATGTTGGTGTTCCTCCGTGTGCCAGGGGGGGCAGGCGGGGGGGGGGGCATTGCAGGTCTGAGATATGTATGTGCGTGTACGTGTGTGTAGGTGTAAGTATGTGTGTGTGTGTGTGTGTGTGTGTTGTGTTGTGTGTGTTGTGTGTGTGTGTGTGTGTGTGTGTGTGTGTGTGTGTGTGTGTGTGTGGTGTGTGTGGTGTGTGCGCGCGCGGTGTGTATGTATGTGCATGTGTGTGCCTGTGAGTACGTATGCTGCATGTGTTTATGTGTGTTTTCCTTTGCGCAGTATGTAGCCTACTTCGTTTTCGATGCTGCCATCCCCTGGTTGTTTACGCTTGTGAATCGCTGTTTACATGTCCTTGTCATTGCTTTACATATCTGTCTGCATGATCATGGCATCTCAGTTGTCTTTTCCTTGGAGTTTGCAAACACGGCTCCCTCTCTGCTTGTGCACTCTGCCTGCTTGTCTGTTTGCATTATTATCCCCTCTATAGTCCATGTTGTTTCAGCTTATATGTGCTAGGTGTTTATACAACTGATCTGTCTGTCTTCTCCCTAAATATCCGGGAGTGTGGTTGCTCCCCGTGTATATACATGCTTGAGATCCTTTTCCCTGTATTTCTCACAGTTAACACTATCCCCTTACCACACCGTCATTGTGCTTATGCCATGCTCCTTTCTGTGTCATGGAAGGGACACCCATCACTTATGAAGGCTTACTGTAATGCTCTCCTTTTTTTGTCATGACTCAGGTACGTATCTCAGAGTGTTCTATATCTTTTCCCTATATATCATATACGTATGACTGTTCATCTGCTGTATCCTGGTGCGAGTGACCTAGTGTTCTGGACTTCTTTCCTACTTATATTTAGGTATTTAAGTGCGTGGCAAGCTTCATGTATCACTTTTTTGCGACCGTTTTTTTCTGTCCTTGAGGTGTGTGCGTGACCAACGCCATCTATCTTTTGTCCGTGGCATTCCTTTCTCCGTATGGGTCTGCATAATTGCAATGGGAATGTCTGTTTTTATTTATTTGTTCTTTTTAATGCGTTTAGGATGACTGTGTGCGACGTTGATGATCTACTCGCGGGGTCTATGTCTTGGTGGTGTGTATACCGAGAGGGATAATTCTTGGAAGAAATTTGCAATCACATTTGTCAATTTATAATGTTCTTACATGCTCTGTCTCTCTCTCTCTCTCTCTCTCTCTCTCTCTCTCTCTCCTCTCTCCTCTCTCTCTCTCTCTCTCTCTCTCTCTCTCTCTCTCTCTCTCTTTATCGATGTATCTATATGTATTTTGTCTTATCTATCTATTTCCCTCTCTTTCTGTCTATCTGTCTGCCTATCTCTGACTGTCTGTCTGTCTGTTTATCTTCCCATGTGTCTATCTGTCTGCTCTCTCTCTCTCTCTCTCTCTCTCTCTCTCTCTATCTATCTATCTATCTATATCTCTATTCAATATTATTCTTAGTTCCCCTGCTCGCTATTTCCTCTCTTTTTTCTCTCTTAGAGAAAAAGAAATTAGAAGTGAAAGAAAGAGAGAGAGAGAGAGAGAGAGAGAGAGAAGAGAGAGAGAGAGAGAGAGAGAGAGAGAGAGAGAGAGAGAGATAGATAAAGACATACAGAGACAGAGACAAATAGAGACAGACAGACAGATAAATCGCGAGAGAGAAAAAATGAATCAAAACATAGAATAAGTAGAAAAGAGAAAGAGAAAGAACGAATAGCATTATACGGAGAAAGGACTTCATTCACTCGCATTCAGATAATTATCTTGAGCTTTTTAGCCTCAGTCTCCATATTGTCATGTTTAATTTAATTTTATTGTGTATTTCATTTCGTGTAAAAGGAGAAAGAAGAGAAAAAAAAAAAAAGAAAAGGAAGGTAATTAAAAAGAATAGGAATGTATGAAATAGGAGAGAGGGGAAGAAAAAAGAAAAAAAAAAAAAAATCTTAAGAAAAAGAGAAGAAAACGGAGAGAGAAAGAAAGAAAAGAAAAGAAATGAGGAAAAGTAGACTAAAAAAAAAAAATGACGACTACGACACACATGGCCCCTTATAAACTCCCCCCTCCCCCCCTCCCCCCCCTCCCCTCCCCCCATCAGCCTAATGGTCTCATGCACAAGCAAGACCTGGGTCACTCCTACGAAAGCTTAGTTACGATGCCAGACATTAGACAGTGAAGACAATTCCTGCACACAGACCATCGCATTCCTTGTCACAGCTGCCGAAAACTTCAGCCTTTGAGAACTAAGTGTACCATCGCAGGTGAACCCATTCTGCATTCGTTTTGAAGAGTAGTGAAAGTCTCCCTTCTTCTAAAAACACATGAATGGAGTGTGCGAGTTGGAGTTTGCAACATCGTGCATGCATGTAAGTGTTCAGGAATCACCGGTAATGCAATAGACTCGGGATCAACAGCGGGTTAAGCTCCTTGCTTCGAAACAGAGCACCTGCTATTGGCTGGATAAATGGCACTAATGCTAAAAATATTCCGGTGCAATTGCAAGCATGGTGGCTGTTCCTTGCTTGCAGAATTGGGCAAACGGGGGGATTTATATTGCCTAACCACACTAAAGGTGAAAGCGTGTAGGGTCAATTTACAAGTTACTGAGGAGTTTTGTGTACGGATGTTTGACTAGGATTTTAAAAGATTTTTTTTCTTTATTTTGATAAAAGTTTGTCATTCTTATTGTTACTATCATTATCATCACTACTATTACTACAACTGCTATTACCGTTACTATTCTTACTACTATTACAACTATTATTGTTATTGTTATTATTGTTATAAGAGTAGGTTATGAGTATACTATGGGGGCAGGTGAGGATTGAATTGAAGAGTCAAAATAATAGAAGTAAAGATAAGTAAACAATAGAGAGTTCATAGGAATAAAACACTGATGTATTAGTACTCACATTAAGTTTGGGTTCCTTATAGCACAGGAACAACTTGCTTAGATTTTAGGGGTGACTCAATAAGAGAAGATGAAAGAATATATCTATTGAGAGTGGATTCGTAATAAAGTGTGGTTCGAGATATAGGTTTGATGAGGGTAGCATCTACGAAATGATTGCGGTAGGTATGGGTAAATCAAGGGTAGTTTTGTGACAAACACTGATGGACTTGTATGTTGTATTAGACAAAGGTAGATTAGTGTGGATGTTTAAGGAGGTTTTTAGTAAATAAATAAATACATTGAGGTATATATGGGTAAATTAAAAACATTCTTATCGCAAACAGTTGCTAAATTGAATATATTACACGAGTTTGTTAAAAACGTTAAAGATGAATTAACTTGGATTCTCAGAAAGATGTGAGTCAATCGAGGAAAAATTTAGGGGCTAGAAAATGTAAATTTCTTGAATAGAGAGATGAGCTTAGAGCAACACCAACGCTCTCAGAATGCTTCCTAATTCCTCCAAGTCTCGTAAAACATGTCGAATTTGGATCCAGTTTCAGTTAAGAAGACACTTTGACAATTATTAATCGGCAATTTTTTTCTGGTGAACATATTTGTTTTTGTGTGCTTGTTTACACCCAGATATCAACAACCATGTGTTTGTTTTTGTTGTTTACGAGTCTATTTACTTTGGGTGTAAATCAACGCCACCTCCTTTTGTAAGAAGAGCAGCGCCTTGTCTAATAAGAATTGAAAGAAATTCTTATGTCTGAACGGATGAATAGACAGAAGTAAATGAGATTTAATGAAATATAAACAAGAATCAAATAGGAAATGAAAGATAAAAAGAGAGAGAGAGAGAGAGAGAGAGAGAGAGAGGAGAGAGAGAGAGAGAGAGAGAGAGAGAGAGAGAGAGAGAGAGAGAGAGAGAGAGAGAGAGAGAGAGAGAGAGAGAGAGAGTTAAAGAGGAGAGAGAGGGGGGAGATTGAGAAAGAAAGAGAGATATATAGAGAGAGAGAGAACGGATAGAAAAGGAGAAAGAAAGAAAGAAAGAGACCGACAGACAGACAGACATTTTTCTTCTCAAAATTAATCTATCATCGTTAAATATACACAATATAATGAAATACTACTACTGCTACTGCCGGTAATACTACTGCTACTATTACTGATATTATAATACAACAACTAAAAGTAGTAATAGTATTGACAATGATAATAATATAATAACTATACCAATAATGATAACAACTATGATGATGATCGTCGTATTTATGCTACTACTAATTACTACTAATAAGGATAAAATTAATGATGATAGCAGTGTTAACAAAAAACGCAGTAATAGCAATAATGATGCTAATAACTTTATTGATAACAACAAAAATGATGATGGGAATGAAAATAACAAGTGATAACAATGACATTGACAATCGAAATTAATGATCGAAATTATACTGATATGATAACAATATTGAGAACAATTATAACAATAGTAGCAATATTAACGATGAAAGGTAATAATCGTAAAAAATACTATTATATCAACAATAATATTAATAATAACGATAACAATAGAGTAACTATGAAAAACAACAACTGCAATGATAACAATAAAGATAATAAAAATTATATCATGAAACTGATATTAGTAAAAATAACAATAAAAATAACAATAGAGAAAATAGAAATGATGATAAGGATAAGGATAAGGATAATGATTATAATAACAACAATAATATTGATAATGATAATAACAATGATAATCATAATAGAGATAATGATTATCAATAATTACAGAAAATATAATAATGACAATGATAATAAAAAAAAAAAAGTAATTA
>NW_020869362.1:247211-254711 GCF_003789085.1 Penaeus vannamei | reverse complement strand
CCTTTGCCCTCCCTCCCCCTTCCCTTCGCCCTCCACCCACTCTTCCTTTCACCCTCCCCCCTCCCCTTCCCTTCCCCCCCTCACCCCTTCCAATCCTCTAAATGCCGATGAACCATGTCCCAAGTTTGCAGTCTCCCATGGACCAAAATTTTCCCCTTCCTCCATATCTTCTTTTTCCCGCTCTTTTCTTTCTCTTTCTCTCTCGCTAAAGATTTCCCTCTCTCCCTCTCTCTCTCCCTCCCTACCCCTTACCCCTCCCCCTCTTCCTGTCCTCTTTCCCATGCTTTCTCTCCCTCCCTCCCCCCCTACCCCGACTCCAGCATGCCTCCACCCCCCCCCATCTCTCCTCTTCTCCCCTCCTCCTCCCTCCCTCAGACCCCCCGCTGCTCCTACGCCTTCTAACACTTCCAAGTCAGATTTATCCGACCCTATTTCGTACTCTGCTCCTCCATTTATCTTCCCCCTCTCCCCTCTCTCATCCTCTCCTCTCTCCATCTCCCCTCCCACCCCCTCCCCTCTCCAACCCCTTTCCCCACCCTCTCCCCTCTCTCCCTAGTATCCTTTCTCCCCTTTCCCCCTCCCTTCCCCCTATCGTTCCTCCCATACCAATCCCTCTCCCCCTCCCTCTTCCCCCATCCCTTATCCTCTCCTCTTCTCTCTCTCCCTCTCCCTCCCTCTCCCCTCTTGGCCCTCTCCCTCCTTTGCTTCCTTATCCTCCTCTTGACTCCATCTCGTTTGCATCGTTGCTGTTACTATCATTATTATCATTACTATTGTTGTTTTGTTATTTTTTCTATTATTACTATTGCTAAAATTGTGATTATAATTGTGATTATAACTATTATCATATTCATAATATAATATTTTATTATTATTCATTAATTTTATTATCATCATTATGACTATCATTATTGTGATTATCATGATTAACATTATCATCATTTTCATTATTATTATCATACTTACTGCTTTTGTTATCATTATTACTATTACTATCAATTTCATCATTAGTATTAGTGTTGTTGTTTTTACTATTATTGTTGCCATTATCATCATTATTGTCATTATCATTATCATGAATATTATCATTATCATTATTATCATTATTATCACCATTATTATCAATATCATCGTCACTAATAATGTCATTATCATCATCATTACCATCGTTGCCATCTTATTAATTATTACTATTGTTATCTTCATCATTTTCAACATTGATATTGTTATTGTTAGTATTGTAATCATGATTATCATTACAATTATTGTTATCATCGTCATTATTAGTGTTATCATTGCTATTGGTGTTGTTTTTGTTATTATTGTTATCATTGTTATTATTACTATTGATATATTTTTCTCATTATTGTAATATTGATGTTACTAATACTATTACTGTTATCATTAGTACAATAATTGTTATCATCATTATCATTATTGCTATAATTATTATCGTTATTACAATCATTATCACTATTACTAATATCATTATTATGATAATGATAATGATGATGATTTTTTATCCTCATTATAATAATTATCACCATTATCATTGTTATGGTTACTATGGCTATCACCATCATCTTCATCATCACCATTACTATACTCTTAATATCTTTGTCTTTTTTAATCTCTATACGTATGTGTTGCCTTATTGATGCTATTTTACTTATTCCAATCGCGACTGAAAACTGTCACATGTTTTCTTATTTCTTTTTTTTCTTTTAGTGTGTCTTGTTTTCTTTCCTTTTTTTCTTAAAGATTTAATTTTCAACTCACTTTTCATTATATATTCCTTTGTCCACCTCTCTTCTCTCATTCCATTAGTACTTCCCCTCATGCTTTTATTTTCTGATCTTTCTCTATTTCTTTCTCTTTCTCTTTTTCTTACTTTTCATATTTTCTTTCTACTTTCTATTTCATCTTATTCTCTCTCTCTCTTCCCTTCTCCTTTCATCCCGTCTTCTTTCCCCTTGGCCCCAGGTCTCGTACACCGCCGCGTGCCAACCCCTCTGCCCTCCCCCCCCCCCCGCGTACGTACCCAATCCCACCCCTACCCTGTCCCCAACCCCCTTCCCGTCCCCAAACCCCCCTCCCATCCCCCAGTGTCACCTCCCCCCAGCGCCCCCTCCCATCCCCCAGTGTCACCTCCCCCCAGCGCCCCTCCCTTCTCCCTCCCTCCCATTCCTCAGAAGAAAAAAAAGAAAGAAAAAGAAGACGAAAAACGACTCAACTCGTGCCAAGGCAAGCACGTGCGCCGAGAGTTATCGACTAGTACCCACCGTACGTAGGAGATGGTTCATTAACTGAGCGTATAATGTATATATATCTTCCTATTCTTCCTATCACTATCACTTTTCACATCCTATAGCTTCCTATTCACTTCCTATCTATTATCGTCTTCCTATCACTTCCTATCTTCCTATCACTTTCACTATCCTATATTTTCCTATCACTTCCTATTCATTATCATCTTCCTATCACTTCCGGTGAGTTAGGGTGTATGCGACCTATCCTTACCTATGGGGATACTCATTCACCCACTTGACTCATCTAAGCTTCCTCATTGTCAAAAAGAAGGGAAATTGGATTCGTCTTCCTTTTCCTCATCATGAGAATTCGGGTTATTTTGCAATCCTCCTGTTCCTTCGTTTGAGGAATTTGCAAGAGGCATTGTCCTCATCGTTGTCCTCCTGTTGAGCGAAAAACGAAAAGTCTCATTCTTTCCTCATCTCCTTTTCCGAATGGCTTCGAAATCGTTGAACGAGACACAAGAAGCTCGTCCCCAACCCCCTTCCTTGGGTCTTCTCATTCCTCCCTCTCACCTCAACGTTCTCAAAGTCATGTTGAACGAGGCATGAGCAGCTAGTTCCTACTCCCCTCCCTCCTTGCCCCTACCCCTCCCCAACCCACTTACACCAGCATTTTCACTGATGTCATGTTGAACGAGGCATGGCAGCTAGTTCCTAGTCCCCTACCCCTCCCAATCCCACTTCACTTTTAGTTTTTTCACTGATGTCATGTTGAACGAGAAACAAACAGGTACGACCCACCACCTTCCCCCTTCCTCTCCCACTTCAGCGTTCTCACAGTCGTTGTCATGTTGAACGAGACACTAGCAGCTAGCCGCTAGTCCTCTCCCACCTCAACGTCCGGCAGTCGTTGTTATTTTGAACGAGACACAAGCAGCTAGTCCACTGACCTCCTCCTCTCTTAGCTAGTCGATAGACCCCTTACCCAACAAGCTAGTCCCTCCCTCTTCACCCGCAGCTAAACCCCCTTCTACCCAACCTAGACCCCACCCTTCTTTCCAGGCTAGCTCCTAACCTCTTCCCTTCAACTAGTCATCTGCCCTCTTACCTCCAACTTAGTCCAATCCCCATTCCCCTTAAACTTCTCCTCCACCCCCTACCCCCCCTTCTCACCCTCCCTTCCCTCACCCCTGTCCTCCACCCTCCCTTCCCCTCACCCCTTCCTCCACCCTCCCTTTCCCTTCCCCCCCACCCTCCCCCCCCCTCCCCACCCTCCCCTTCCCCTCACCCCCTCCTCACCCTTCCCTTCCCCCTCACCCCTTCCTCCACCCTCCCTTCCCCTCACCCCCTCCACCACCCTCCCTTCCCCTCACCCCCTCTCCACCCTCCCTTCCCTAACCCCCTCTCCACCCTCCCTTCCCTAACCCCTCCTCCACCCTCCCCTCCCTCACCCCTCCTCCTCCCACCCTCCCCCCTCCACCCTCACCCCTTTCCCTCCACCCTCCCTTCCCCTCACCCCTCTCCACCCTCCCCTTCCCCTCACCCCTCTCCTACCTCCCTTCCCCCTCACCCCCTCCTCCACCTCCCTTCCCCTTCTCCCCCTCCTCCACCCTCCCTTCCCCTAACCCCTCACCTCCCTGCCCCTAACCCTTCCCATCCTCCCCTTCCCCTCCCCCCTTCCACCCCCCTCCCTTTCCCCTCCACCCTCCTCCACCCTCCTCCCCACGCCCTCCTCCCTCCTTCCCCCACACCCCCTCCTCCACCCTCCCTCCTCCCCCTCACCCCCTCCTCCACCCTCCCTTCCCCAAACCCCTCCTCCACCCTCCCTTCCTCCACCCCCTCCTCCACCCTCCCTTCCACCCCCTCCACCCCCCCCTTCCCCCTCTCCCCTCCCTTCCCTCAACCCCTCCTCCACCCTCCCTTCCCCTCACCCCCTCCTCCACCCTCCTTCCCTCACCCCCTCCACCCACCTTCCCTTCCCCTCTCCCCCCTCACCCTCCCTTCCCCTCACCCCTCCTCCACCCTTCCCTCACCCCTCCTCCACCCTCCCCTTCCCTCTCCCCCCTTCCACCCTCCCTTCCCCTCACCCCCTCCACCACCTCCCTTCCCTCCCCCCTCCTCCCTCACCCCCACCATCCTCCACCCATCACCCCCAACCCACCCACCCACCTCACCGACGATCTCACAGCCGCTGTCAAGCTGTGAACTCCTCGTTATCAAAAGGGGGCGATACCTCCGTCACGGGAGAGGGCGAAGGCGAGGGTTTGTTTTGATCTGGCGAGCAATCACTTGGGGCCAACAGATCCCCCCGGTTTCTGCCCCCGAGTGTCGCCCGTCGGTGTTATCGTCGATCTCCGAGTTTTCTTAGACAGCGCGCGGGTGTATATCGCGAAAGGGGGGGAAACAATCGACAATGAGGACCATCCTGCCAGAAGGTACAAAGCCAAGTCGAGTGCCGGCGCGGTTTTTTGTTTGTTTTTGTTTGCATGTTGGATCGGATGGGTTGTGTTGTCTTTTCGTCTTGGTGTTGTTTGTTTGTGTGTGTATGTTCGTGTGTTATGTGTGTTGTGTGTGTGTTGTGTTAGTGTGTGTGTGTGTGTGTTACTGTGTGTGTGTGTTACTGTGTGTGTGTGCGTGTGTTGAATGTTCTATATTTATTTGTGTCTTTTGGCTGTGGTTCTCGCTTCGCTTTTGGCCATTTTCTTTATCCCCAGACTCATTAATTCTCTTTTTCTCGTTCTCCTTCTTCTTCTTCTTCTTCTTCTTCTTCTTCTTCTTCTTCTTCTCTCTCTCTCTCTCTCTCTCTCTCTCTCTCTCTCTCTCTCTCTCTCACTCTTGTTTATCATCACATTTAGAAAATTCCAATGGCGTCTGATGAGACACGATCGCCTCATCCTTTCCCTTGTCTTTGGAATCTCTTCATACACTTGTTCCATCACAGACACAGGTCCAGACGCCGCAACCCGACACCCCGCGCTCCTTTATGGGTTTCTGTCGAGTAAGATTAATGATAACACTCAATGGCGAACTTATCCTCTGTTATTATATCTGAGAGTCCATCGCTGAAAAGTGTCATCAACGACTATTAGGATTAAGCGCCTATTATGGGATCTGATCGTCTATGATTGTGTTGCGGCATCTATCATCACTCGCTTTTTTCGTCTCACACGCCATCTTGATCTTTTTTATTTTCATTTTTACTCCTCTCTCTTTTTATTTATTTAATTAGTCTGCGCATGATTCAGCCGAGGGACAGGGCGTCAGGTGGCTCCCCACAGGCTATCGCTCATGGCTCGTCGCCTCATTCAGCCTGTCTTATTTGTTTTCCGAAGCCAGAGCCAGTTCGTCCGCCTTTGCCCTCGCCGCCGCCCATTCATCAAGCGCCCATCTAAGGAGGGCGCGTCAATATCGTAGGCTAGCCGAACGTCGCATGAGCATGGGAATCATTTTATTGGCAAATTGATACCTCGCCCAGCGCCCACAAGCCCCGGCGACAGAGGAGACAGGCAGTGTTTGGCAAGTGGTGTCTGCAGTCGTACAAAAACGTGGGTAATTAATTAGGGTTATTTAATCTGCGATGTTGACATCTGTTTGGTGGCGCGGGCATGCCGATGGATCTTCGCTGCGGCACATAATTTCGAGGCAGTGTTCTTCTTCTTCATCTTCGTCTTCTAGTTGGTTTTCTAATTCAATTTATTCTTCTTTAATTTATCTGCTTCTTCATGAACTTTTTCTTCTTCAAATTATTCTTCTTGTTTATTTTTTCTGCTTCATGAATTTCTTTTTCTTCTTCTTGTTCAATTCTGTTCAATTTCTTTCTCATAATCTTCCTTTTCTTCTTCTTCTCCTCGTTCATTCTACTGCTGATTCATCCTCATCTTTCTATTCTGCTTCTCCCTCTCTTCCATCTGTCCATCTTCTCCGTTCATCTTCCGTCACTTTATGCTTCATCTTCTTTTAAATCCTCTTATTCCTATCAAGTCTCTCCTTATCCTCCATCATCCCCACCTCCTTCCTACTTCCTCGTTCTCTCCGCCTCCACCTCTCTCGCCCGGATTATAAATGAAACACTCTCCCCGTGTTTCTGTTGATGCCCGTCCAGCCACTTTGCTTGGCAGCTCTGTGGCATATCGCATCCATCTTCCTCTTGAATTTATGCCCTCCCCACCGCCCCTTCCGTCCACTTTTCTCTAGCGTCTGTCATGCCGACACCTCCTCCCCCCCCCCGTCTCCCCCGTCTCCCCTTCTCCTCACTTCTCCCCCCCCCACTTATATTTTTAATTCGCCATTAATCAGAAGGAGAGAAAAAGAATGGAGAGAGATAGGAGAGAGAGGGGGCGGGGTGTGATGGGAGAAGAAAAGAGAATGAGATATAGAGGGCGGGGTTAGAGAAGAAGAGAAAAGAGAGAGAGAGAGAGAGAGAGAGACAGAGAGAGAGGGAGAGAGAGAGAGAGAGAGAGAGAGAGAGAGAGGAGGAGGAAGAGAAAGAAAGAAAGAAAGAAAGACAAATAGAAAGGTCAGAATGTATTACTTAAATGCAGATACTCCCACCAACACACTGATTTGCTATGAAATGCAAAGGTATGTATCGGGATGTGTATAAAATATAATCGGTATCCTTGCCTGAGTACATGCACGAGTATACATAATCAACACTGTATCTGATGCGGTCCTATCTGGCTTTATAAAATGGACAATGATTTACATATCGGCATCTAAAATTTAATATCTTATAACATGCATGAAAGAGACATTTCTGCATCCTGTGTTCGAATGAGAGTGTGTTTATGTCTGTATTTTTATGTGGGCATGTGTGTGTGTGTGTGTGTGTGTGTGTAAGTGTGTGTGTGTGTGTGTGTGTGTAAGTGTGTGTGTATATGTGTGTGTTTATATGTAAGTGTGTGTATGTGCGTGTGTTTGTGTGTGTGTGCATGAGAGTGGTTGAATTGCATATTTGTAGTTCATGTTTATGTGCGTTTTTTGTAATGTAATTTGCGTCTATGTACTTAATCGTGTGTTGTTTTTACATTTTTGATCCAAGTGCATTTATGTGTTATCTGTATATTTGTTACCTCTTGCTTGTTATATACAGTCTTAGCATTCATTCAGCATAAATTCTTGAGACCACATTAATAACAACAAAGCAACAATAAAACATGTACAGTATATACTCACTCTGATCACAAATTCTCATTGAAGTAAAGATTATTAATATCCAAACAGTTATCGAAATCAGCCTACTTAAGTT
>NW_020869362.1:234711-237211 GCF_003789085.1 Penaeus vannamei | reverse complement strand
TCTTCTCTCTTTCTTCTTAGTCTTCTGTCCTTGTTATGGAATTGTCGTTTATTTATTGTTGTTGTTGTTGTTTTCTCTCTCCTTAGTCTTCTGCCCTCGTTATGGTACTGTCATTTTTCCTTTTGTTTTGTTTTGTTTTTCTTTCTCTTTAGTCTTCTGTCCTTCTTATGGCTTTTTGTCTTTGCGGAGGAAAAGGAGTCTGTATTTGTGCGAGGATGTTGCTTGTCGAAGGCGAGACTGCGTGTGAACTTCGGCTGTCATTGCTTCGATTATTTTTTTGTGTGTTCTATTTTTAGTTTTCTTTTTTTTTTTTTTGCGATCGGGCACCAAATGCGGGATATTACGACACGATCCTCCGCTTGGGGGAATTTTTTTTTTTCTCTACTTCTTTTTATTCTCTCTCTTCCTGTCTCTCTGCCTCTTTCTCTGTCTTTATCTCTGTTTTTGCCCGAATGTCAATTTGCTTGTGTGTTCGTGTGTCTATCTGTCTGTCTGTCTCTTTCTCTTTCTCTCTCTCTCTCTCTCTCTCTCTCTCTCTCTCTCTCTCTCTCTCTCTCTCTCTCTCTCTCTCTCTCTCTCTCTCTCTCTCTCTCTCTCTCTCTCTCTCTCTCTCTCTCTCTCTCTCTCTCTCTCTCTCTCTCTCTCTCTCTCTCTCTCTCTCTCTCTCTCTCTCTCTCTCTCTCTCGATTTCCCTCTCTCGGCTGTTCAGGTGTGTCATGACCTACCTGTGTAAATCACGTTTGACCTTGAAGTGGAAATAATATAGGGTAGAGAAAAAAAAGAGAGCAAGAGAGAGCCAAAGCGAGAGAGAGAGAGAGAGAGAGAGAGAGAGAGAGAGAGAGAGAGAGAGAGAGAGAGAGAGAGAGAGAGAGAGAGAGAGAGAGAGAGAGGAGAGAGAGAGGGAGGAGAGAGGGAGAGAGAGAGAGGGAGGAGGAGAGGAGAGAGAGAGAGAGAGAAAGAGAGAGAGAGAGACATACAGACAGACAAACAGACAAACAAACAAACAGACAGATGGAAAGAAAACAAGAAATGTAAAGATTAGAATAGAGAGATAAAGAAAAAAAGACGAGAGAACGATAAAAAATCGAAATATCTTATCTCAAAATCATGGCATTTTATAAGACAGCGAATCATCTGTTACATTAATCCTAGTCAAAAGACGATTATCATAAAGGTCTCGGGATCACAATCATCGGTACACCACGCCGGTCGTTAGGTATGTAGGAGGAAGAGGAAGAAGAAGAAGAGGAGGAGAAGGAGAAAGAGGAAGAGGAAGAGGAAGAGGTGGAGGAGAAGGAAGAGGAGGATAGAAGAAGAAGAAGAAGAACAACAACAACAACAGCAAGACGAGGAGGAGAGGAGGAGGAAAAAGAAGATGAAGAAAAATAAGCAAAGGAGAAGGAGGAGGATAAGGAGGCGTAGGATAAGGAGAAGAGGAGGATAAATGAAAGACGATGGGGGGGGGGGGAGACGGAGGTTAGGAGGGTCTTGAGAAGGTAGTAGTAGAGGAGGAGGAGGAGGACAGATCGTTAGAATATAAAAGTGGATGTCATAGGAATTTATCCGCAGATCCTTCTCCGCTAATAGCACCGCGACGGGCGAAGGATGGCGCCGCAATCACAGTGCTTAGGAGGGAGAGCGCATCAAAATATAACCCAAGGTAATTGAGATGTCCAGAGCGAGCCCAGGGAACTGCAAGGCCCACGCTCTGGAAGGGGGGGGAGGGGGGGGGGTCGTCGACGTCGGTGTTATGCGAACGAAGAACGACTGGCGAATTCTAAAGTGACATTTATTCGAGGCATTAACGCGCTGGTATCTTTTAGCTCACGTCGGGGTCGGCTGGGGGGGGGGGTCGTGGGTGGGTGGGGGGTGGTAGGGGGGGGGAGACTTCTCGGGCTCTTCGCTCCTCTTTCTCACCTTTCTTGCGTTGTCTTCTTGCTCTGGTTCTTCTTTTTTGTTCTTTTCTTTTTTCGTGTCTCTGCTGTGTTTGTTTTTGTCTTTCTTTCACTCCCGGTGTTTTCCTTGTCTTCGTTAAACAGGTGGTGAAGAGGTTTATTTGATTACTTTTCGTTAGGATCTTGATTTTCTTCATTTCTCCCTTTCTCTTTCTCTCTCTCTCTCTCTCTATTTATCTATCTATCTTTTTATCTATCTAATCTTCCTCCTCCTTCTCCATTTTCTCTTTTTTCTTCTTCTTTGTCATCATCGTCCTCCTCCTCCTCCTCTTCCTCCTCCTTATCATCATCATACATCATCACTATCATTGTCATTTCTTCTTCTTTTTTTTTTTTTTTTTTGTCTTTTCCTTCCCCTTCCCCTTCTTTCTATTTCTTCTTCTTCTTCTCCTTCTTCGTTTTCCCTCACCCACTCGCTAAGGGTCCATGAGTGTATGTCAGATTTAAAAGGTATAATCTTTGCCCATGTCTAGTTCGACGACACGGAGTCAATCCCTAACTTTTCTTTCGTCTGCAATTATCTGTTGCCCGAGGTCTAACCCCGC
>NW_020869362.1:224711-227211 GCF_003789085.1 Penaeus vannamei | reverse complement strand
TTGTTGATGAGACCTGCGTCAGTTTTCCTTATGAAGGAATGCAAGCTGAGCACCATATCACTTTTTTATCTTTTATCTTTTCTGCTTCGCTAGATGAATTGTTTGTGCCTCGGGTTGGGAAATCTGTTTGAGAATGAATGGTTTGCAATGTGTATAAAGAGTAGAAAAATGTATGGCCTTGTTTACTTATTAGTGTTATTTGTCTATCGTATAAATAATTGATACGATAGATTGTAAGTGTAATGTATTTTAGAAAAAAATAAACATTCAGGAACACACAATTTTAGAAATAACCTTATGTTTACTTTTTATCTCTCATTTCCATATCGAGGAAAGTCAAAATGTACGTAAAATGATAAGGTTATATGAAATATACATTCTTTTAAGCGTGTGCTCTTGCATTTTCTTGCTTTTTCAATAGCATTTATGCTTTCTCCATCTCTCCCTCCCTCCCTCCCTCCCTCTCTCTCTCTCTCTCTCTCTCTCTCTCTCTCTCCTCTCTCTCTCTCTCTCTCTCTCTCTCTCTCTCTCTCTCTCTCTCTCTCTCTTCTCTCTCTCTCTCTCTCTCTCTCTCTCTCTCTCTCTCTGTCTCTCTCTCTCTCTCTCTCTCTCTCTCTCTCTCTCTCTCTCTCTCCTCTCTCTCTCTCTCTCTCTCTCTCTCTCTCTCTCTCTCTCTCTCTCTCTCTCTCTCTCTCTCTCTCTCTCTCTTTCCATATTCCCAGCCAGATTATAAGTTCAGTCCAATGTTCTCAGTGGCCGATCTCACACTGCATTAGCCTTTTATTAGATTCACGAATTATAATTTTAGCGTCGAATTCCTATTAGGCTCACTATAGCCAATAGCCAATAGCCTCCCCCCACCCCCACCCCAGCCCCCTGAACCCAAAATAGAAAAAAAAAGGCAAAGTGAAATAATCACGGATATTAAAGCTAAACAGAGTTGGTGATAGGGTTAAAAGATTTTTAAAAAAGAAGAAAAAATACGATAGTGAAAAGGTATGTGTGACTTTGGGGCGATTCTATTGAATATGATAGTTGATAGTGAGGCTATCATAACAGTGTAGTGATTATACCAATAACTATAGATGGCATTAATGATGGCAATGGTTAAAGAAATATCAAGTATATGAAAAATATATGGCTCCATGATAATAATTATCATTCATGCTAATGATAATAATAATGATAATGATGATGATGATGATGATAATGATAATAACAGTAACCATAATGATAATGGTAATAATGGCAAAAATGATAATACTGATAACAAAAACAGGTGATAGATATCATTACGATAACATTTAAAAATGTAATAATGAAAATAGCAGTTATAGTAATAATTTTTATCATGATAGTGAAAATAATAGTAATAACAATGATAATAATGATAACAATAATGATAATAGTAATATTGATGGTGATTATAGAAATAATAACATTAAAAATAATAATGATAATATGAGAATAATAGTAATAATAACAATAATAATAATAATAATAATAATAATAATAATAATAATAATAATAATAATAATAATAATAATAATAATAATAATAATAATAATAATATAATAATAATAATAATAATAATAATAATAATAATAATAATAATAATAATAATAATAATAATAATAATAATGATAATAATAATAATAATAATAATAATAATAATAATAATGATAATAATATCAATAATAATAATTATAATACTAATAATAATGATAATAATAGCAAAAATTATAATAATGATAATAGTAATGATAATGGTATTGATGATAGTAATAATGAAAATAACAATAATAACAATAATGACAATAACGATAATAATAAAAATGAAATAATGGTAATAAGGATTATAACAATGATAGTAGTTATAGTAATGATAATTGCAATGATAATAATAATGATACTGATAATTATGATAATATTGATAATACACTGATGATAATGACCAAAATATGATAATGAGGATAATGATGATGAAATGATAATGATACTGACATTGATAGTAATGAGAAGGATAAGAATAAGAATTGATGATGTTCAAATCAATGATAATAATAATGTCAATGATAATGATAATAAGAATAATATTTATAATAACAGTAATAGTGATAATGATAATAATAATAACAATGATAAGAACAGTAGTAATATCAACAACAATAATAATGATCACACTACTACTAATTATGATAGTAATAATGATAATTGTAATGAGGATAATAACATCTACATCAATACTAATAATAAGTATGATAATGATAATAAAGGGAATACTGCTAGTATCAGTACTAATACTAATAGTTATGATGATGATAATAGAAATTAAAAATTGTCAATAAGATATTAATGAAGATGTTAATAAGAATAAGAAATTAAATTTGGAATAAGAATTGTAGGCTAAACAGATCATCGTACTATGATAATTATAAAATGATGATATCTATGATAATGATACAATTTTTATATTATTGTGTATGATCGTTATATTGTT
>NW_020869362.1:187211-197211 GCF_003789085.1 Penaeus vannamei | reverse complement strand
GGAAGGAAGGAGGAAGGGGGATAAGAGAGGGAAAGGAAAGGAACGAGGAAGGAGAATGGAGGGGCGGGTCAAAGAGAGAGAGGGGGAGGAAATACATAGCTAATGGAAAGATGTAGAAATAGAAGAGAGAGAGAGAGAGAGAGAGAGAGGATTAGAAGGAGAAGAGGAGAGGAGAGAGAGAGAGAGAGAGGAGAGAGAGAGGAGAGAGAGGAAGAATGAGCGAGAGAGAAGAGAGAGAAGAGGGAAGAGAGAGAGATAGGAAGAGAGAGAGAGGGAGATGATAGATAGATAGAGAGAGGAGAGAGAGAAGAGGAGGAGGAAGAGAGAGAGAGAGAGAGAGAGAGAGGGAGAGAGGAGAGAGAGAGAGAGAGAGAGAGAGAGAGAGAGAGAGAGCAGAGGAAAAGAAAGAAAGGTATAGAGAAGAGAAGAAATTAAACGACGGACCAGAGCGGTTCAAAATTAGATAAATTAGAAAAAAAAGAGAAATTGAGGAGAAAAAAACTAGATTTTTGCATCATAGACAATATCCATGGGGAAGAATTAAGAAAAACATAACGAAAAGTAATCCAGACAGAACTAGAAGATATTTTAAGGGATAAGTGTGAGCGGAAAGAGAGATGAGAGAGAGAAGAGAGGAGAGAGAGGGAGAGAGGAGAGAGAGAGAGAGAGAGATAGAGAGAGAGAGAGGAAGAGAGAGAAGAGAGAAGAGAGAGAAGAGAGCGAGGAGAGAGAGAAGTAGAGAGCCCGGTAATTTACGCTGCAAGTTTATGGTCCCTATATACAATGTGGTTATGTCCAATAAANTCGAGTAGGTGTCCGAAGTGGCGCGCCTATTTTGTTTTTGTTTTTTATTATTCATTTCATATTTATTTTTTATTGATTTATTCTTTTTCTTTTTTATTATAATATTATAATAGGCGCGCCTATTTTTTTTATTATTTATTTCATTTTATTTTTATTGATTTATTCTTTTCTTATATTATATTATTATTATTATTATTATATTATCATTATTTTATTCATTTTCCTTCGTGCGGGTGTGGTTGTGTTTCTCGTTTTAGTTTTGTCTGCTTGTATGTTACGGTTTCTATCTGGGGTGTATGCAGATTCGTAGATATGTGAGGAGGGAGGAGAGAAGGAAAGAAGGGAGGGGGGAGAGAGGGAAGGGGAAGGGAAGGGGAAGAGGGGAGCGGGGAGGGGAGAGAGGGATTGAGGCAGAGCAGACGGGAGAGGAGATGAGGCGGAGAGGAGAGGACGAAGGGGAAAAGGAGAAGGAGGAGAGAGAGAGTAACCGATGAGAGAGAAGTCGAGGAGAGAGATGAGAGAGAGAGAGAGCAGAGAAGAGAGAGAAAGAGAAGAGAGAGGAGAGAAGGGGGGGAGCGAGAAGAGAAAGATTATAGTTCAATTAAGCGTCTCCACACCCATCACACCCCACACACAACACACACACACAACACAACAACAACACACACACACCACACACAAAACACACACACAACACAAACAAACCCACACCCACACACACACACAACCTACCATACACAGTACCCATAACCGTCCCTAAACACACACACACACACAAACATTTTTTGACGGCCCCATCGAGACAACACCTCACAAGACGGTAAACAAATACTTTTCCTCTAAGAACTCTAAGGAGCCTCTATAACACAATAACACTAGAACTCTATAAGGAGCCTCTATAAGCTTCTACAACACACCATGACGAAGCGGAGCAGAGGCAACCAGCGTGTCATTTGCACAAGTCCTCTCGCTTGTTGCTCCTTTTGCAACATCCAAGACCCAAGTATTCTCGGCCATAACAAGTAAAGGTTTTAAGTCATCTCTGCTGGTGACTCGCTATCTATTTGTCTCTCTCGTTATCTATCTATCTATCTAGTTTATGAATCTATTGTATAAGTCTGTCTGTCTCTATCTGTCTGTCTATTAATCAGTCTTATCTCTCTTCTTATCTATGTATCTATCTCTAAGATGTCTATCTATTTAATCAATCTTTTCTTCTTCTTATCTATCTATCTATCTTCTTTCTTTTTCCCTCTCCCTCTCTCCCTCTCCTTTTTCCTCTCCTTATCCCTCTTTCCTTTTCCGTCACCCTTCTCCCACTCTCTCCTTCACCTCTCCCCTCTCTCTCCCTCTCCCCTTCCTACCCACCCTCTCCCCTCACCTTGCTACCCCTCCTCTTCCTTTGCCCCCTCCCACCCACCCCTCCCCCTCCTACCCCCTCCGCGTCTCCTACCCCTACTCTCCTCCCCTACCCCTCCTATACCCTCTCCCCTGACCCCTATCCCTCTCTCCTACCCCCTCTCCCCCTCTAACCCCTAAGTAAAACCCTTTATTTGAACCTGGCTCAAATCGGGGGGTTTTGGGCGGTGATTGCCTGGCTTCGCAAATAGCGAGGGAATATATGAGCGGAGTGGGACCGGAAGTGGATGTGAGTGGAGTGGGAAGGGGTGTGAGTGGAGTGGGAAGGGGTGTGAGTGGAGTGGGATTGAATGTGTGTGAGAGTGGATGTGAGTATAGTGGGAGGGGATGAAAGTGGAGTGGGAATGGGGTGGTAGTGAGTGAATGTGAGTGAGAGTGAGAGTGGAATGGATGTGCGTAGAGTGGGAGTAGATATGAGTAGGAGTGGATGTGAGCGAGAGTGAGAGTGAGGAGCAAGTGGATGGATGTAAGTGGAGTGGAAGTGGATGCTCGTGTATATCTTCCACCTTTCATCACAGCTTCGTTGCCTCATCGATCGATAGCATGTATCAGATGTATCAGCTGAAATACATCTACTATCTATTACCACGAGCAGAACACAAGCGGTAAACAAACGTAACTATTATTATTTACTCTCTTTGGCAGAACACAAATAGGAAAAACGTCTTGCTATCCATCATTTTGAAAATGAATGGACACACACACAACGCAGACACACACACACACACACACACACCACACACACACACCAACACACACACACACACACACACACACACACACACACACACACACACACACACACACACACACACAGCACACATACATACATATGTGTGTGTGTGTTAGATTTCCTTTCTTCCTTTTTTCTTCTCTTAAATCGATCTTAAATCTTAATTTTCATTTTTTTTTTGTATTTCCTTCCCTTCTCATTATTTCTAAAAAAATCGTTGCTTTTTCCTTTTTTTTTTTTTGTTTCTCTCCTTGTCTTTTTTCCATCAACATGTCTGTCTGTTCGTTCTCCTCCTAGCTTCTATGCATTTTTTCTTTCATTTTTCACTCTCTTCATTTTCCTCGCATTTCCTTTTCTGGTTCATCTCTCTCCGGGCTTCTCCCTTCCGTATTTTCCAGATTATCCACGTGTTTTTTTTCGTTTTATTATCCTTTACTTCCTCTCCCCCCTTTCTCCCTATTACCCTTCCTGTCTCGTTCAATCTTCTTCCTTTCCTCCTTTCCCCTCCATCTATCAAAATTTCCTCTCATCTCCCCATCATTCCCACCCCCCTCTCCCTTCTTTATTCACTTGCTTGTCTCTTTCACTTTCCCTCCTCCCCCTCCCTTCCCTCTTCCCCCCTCTCCCCTCCATCCACCTCCCTGTCTCTCCCTCCTCTTTCCTCCTTCTCTTCTCTCCTTTTCCCAACATCCACCAAAACACCCCCACCCTCCTCTTCCTTTCCTCACCCCCTCTCCTCCCCCTCTCTCTCCAACACCCTTCCTATCTCTTTCACTCTTCCTCCTCTCCCTCCCTCTCTCTCCTCTCCCCTCCTATCCATCCATCACGACCCCCGCCCACCGTCCCATCCCCTCCTCCTTCACTCCCCCCCTCCTCCCCCACTCTCCCCAACACCCTTCCTATCTCTTTCACTCTCCCTCATCCTGACCTCTCTCTCTCCCCTCCCTCCATCCATCACGACCTCCCGTCCCCCCACGTCCCCCGTCTCCCATCCCCTCCTCCTTTCCTCACCTTCTCCTTCACTCCCCCTTCTCCCCTCTTTCCCAACACCTACCTATATCTTTCACTCTTCCTCCTCCCCCCCCCTTCTCTCTCTCCTCCCTCCTATCCATCACGGTCCCCCGTTCCCCACCCGTCCCCCTTCACGTCCCCGTTCCCCCACGTCCACATCCCCCCTCACGTCCCCCGTCCCACATCCCCCCACGTCTCCTATCCTACCCCCCTCCCATCCCCACCCCCCAGTCACAGCCTCGCCTTCGTCAACACAAATTTTTATCACAGGCGATGATCCACGACCCGCGTTCGCTTTCTCTCGCCGGCACGACCTTTTCCTCCGAAGACCAATCTGTTCCTCCGATGTGAATAAATGAATTAATGAGAGGCCGGTCGAAAGGGCGTGTGCAGGCGTGTACACTACATACAGAAATACACACATACTCGTACACAAGCATATGTACTCGTTCACCCATAACCATACATACATGCACAAGCAAGTATATTCTCTCTCTCTCTCTCTAACACACACATTACACACACACACACGCTGCGAACACACAAAAATACATACACAAGCATACATACATGCACAAGCGAGCACATTCTCTCTCACACACCACACACACACATACAATCCCCCCCTCCCCTCACACACACACCCCTCCCCCTCAACACTCCCCACAACCCCCCCCCAACAACCACACACAACCCCCCCCCATACCCCCCAGCACACACACACACCCAACACACACACACACGAAACCTCAGTGATTCATCTTCCCAGCTCGGACACGGGACTTGCATGTACTTTCACTCACCTGTAACGTGGCTTTGATAAACTACGCTTAATATCGAAATTATATTGTTTTTTCGTTCGTTGGTTAATCATCTTGACTGTCCGTGATGAGATAAATGATTGTTCTCTAAGTTAATTTCGTAAGGGATTATTAGAGATAATTAAATGGTCTGACAAGTGTAGATGAAGAGAAATAAAGATAGGAAATAGCAAACGAAAATGCATGTAAATAAAAAGTAAAAGAGACAAACATTTGAAATAATAATAATTAAGAACAAGTAAATAAAAAAAACAAACACTTGAAATAACAAATCAAAATAATAAGAAGAAAAAAAAACACAAAAAATAAATAAATAAAATAAATAAACACAAAAAAAAATACATACAGACGAACCCACAAAAGAAACAAACACCCCCCCCCCCCAAAAAAAAAAAAAAAAAAAAATCAACATATTAAAAGAAACAGTCATTTGAATAATAAAAGAAAACAAAAACAACAAAAAACACTTGAACATCCACACACATACCCACACCCTATCCATTTCCTTCTGGACAAGTGACTTATGAGGAAATACATTTGGTTCGATGGAGTTACAAAAATCCTGAGGGAGTGGCCAAGGTTTCTGCGACTAAGAGGAGTTGAGAGTGAGGAAGACGAGGAATAAGTGAGGAAGACGAGGAGTGAGAAAGAGGAAGACAAGGAGTGAGTGAGAATGAGAAAGAAAAAGGAGTGGGAGTGAGGAAGAGAAGGAGTGAGAATGAGGAAGACAAGGAGTGAGAATGAGGAAGAAAAGGAGTGGGAGTGAGGAAGACAAGGAGAGGAAGACAAGAGTGAGTGAGAAGACAAGGAGTGAGAGTGAGGAAGAAAAGGAGTGGGATGAGGAAGAAAAGGAGTGGGAATGAGGAAGACAAGGAGTGAGAATGAGGAAGAAAAAGGAGTGGGAATGAGGAAGAAAAGGAGTGAGAGTGAGGAAGGAAAAAAGGAGAGAGTGAGGAAGAAAATGAGTGAGAATGAAGTAAGAGAAGGAGTGGGATGAGGATGAAAAGGAGTGAGAATGAGGAAGACAGGGAGAGGGAATGAGGAAGACGATGAGGGGGAGTGACGAAGACAAGGGGTGGGGATGAGGAAGAAAAGGAGTGAGAATGAGAAAGAAAATAAGTGAGAATGAGGAAGACAAGGAGTGGGATGAGGAAGAAAAAGTGTGAGTGAGGAAGACAAGGAGTGAGAATGAGGAAGACAAGGAGTGAGGATAAGGAAGAAAAGGAAAGGAGTGAGAGTGAGGAAGACAGGGAGTGAGGAGAGGTGATCAAAAGATTGGAAATAGAGAATAACGAAAAAATAACGAGAGAGAAAACAGAAGGAAAGAGAAGTCATAATAATCATTACCATTTTCTTGTTTATACACATCCATCCATCCTTCCTTCCTTCTATCTATCTATCTATTCTATCTATTTATCCATCTATTCTATCTATCCATCCATGTCTATCTATCCATCCATCTATCTATCTATCTATCCATCCATCTATCTACTATCTATCCATCCATCTGCCTCTCTATCTATTATCCATCCATCTATCTATCTATCCATCCATCTACCCATCTCCCATCCATCCATCCATCCATCCATCCATCCACCCATCCACCCATCCACACGCACGCACGCACACAAACACACACACACACATCCATCAACACACACACGCGTACATACACACACACACGCCCGAAATGCACGTTGCACGCCCATAAAAAACAACGCCCACAGCCTCGCCTTATAAGGAGTAACTGACCCTGACTTAAAAGCTGTTTGTGAACGACCTTGTTACACCTTCTTTAATAGGTTCGCGGGTTTATATTTAAATGAAGGAGGGAATGGTGGAAGGGAAGGAGGAAGGGAGGAGAGAGGAAGGAGGAGAGAGGAAGGGAAAGGGAGGAGAGAGGAAGGAGGAGGAGGAGAAGGAGGAAGAGGAGAGAGGAAGGGAGGGAATAGTGGAAGGGAAAGTGCATGAAAAGAAAGAAAACAAAAAACAACCAAAAAAAGAGAAGGCAGAGAAACAGAAAAAAAACAAGAAACATAAACCCAAAGAAACAGAGAAAAAAAAAGAAAAAAAAAGAAGAAAAAAACAAAAAATAAAAAAAGAAACAGAAACAGAAAAAAGAAAAAGAAAACAAAAGAAAGAGAGAAACTAAAGATAGAGAGAGAGAGAGAGAGAGAGAGAGAGAGAGAGAGAGAGAGAGAGAGAGAGAGAGAGAGAGAGAGAGAGAGAGAGAGAGAGAGAGAGAGAGAGAGAGAAGTGCCCAAACCTAACGAGACAAAGGCATTGGATTACAAATAGCGTTCATATAAATGCAAATTCTTGATCATTATCGCCAATTAGCTGCACCGACCAACAGGAGCAACGCACAACACGCAACGCACAAAACAACAGGAGCAACGCACAAACAACAGGCAACGCACAAACAAAAACAGGAGCAACGCACAAACAACAGGTGTCTTCGAGTCTTACTTGATAGCTCTTCTGTGGGAGACAAAAGGAGATGAGAGACTGAGATAGACAGGGAGATCGGAGGGGGTAGGGAGGGGGAGGGGAGGGGGAGGGGGAGGAGGGGGAGGGAGATGGAGAGGGGAGGAAGGGAGGGGGGATTGAGAGACCGAAGGTGAAGAGGGAGGGAGAGACACAGAGATAGAGAATGAGACAGAAGCAGACAGATAAACACAAACATAGCATAGAAACAAAGAACGAGAAACAATAGCAAAATCTAAAGAGAGAGAGAGAGAGAGAGAGAGAGAGAGAGAGAGAGAGAGGAGAGAGAGAGAGAGAGAGAGAGAGAGAGAGAGAGAGAGAGAGAGAGAGAGAGAGAGAAATCAGAGACAGACACACACGAAAAAAAAACTGATCTACCCGGAACGACACCCTCACGAAGGAGAGAAAGAGGAAAGAGAGAAAAGAGGAAGAGAGAGAAAAAGGAAGGAGAGAAAGAGGAAGGAGAAAAGAGGAAGAGAGAAAGAGAAGGAGAGAAGAGGAAGAGAGAAAGAGGAAGAGAAAGAGGAAGGAGAGAAAAGAGGAAGGAGACAAAGAGGAAAGAGAGAAAAGAGGAAGGAGAGAAAAGAGGAAGGAGAGAAAAGAGGAAGAGAGAAAAGAGAGAGAAAAGAGGAAGAGACAAAGAGGAAAGAGAGAAAAGAGGAAGGAGAGAAAAGAGGAAGGAGAGAAAGAGGGAGAGAAAGAGGAAGGAGAGAAAAGAGGAAGGGGAGAAAAGAGAAAAGAGGAGAGAAAGAAGGAGAGAAAGAAGGAACGAAAGAAAGAGAAAGAAGAGAAAGAGGAAAGAGAGAAAAAAAGAAGGAAAGAAAGATGGAGAGGAAAGAGCGAAAAGACGTAGGAAATCCAGCAGACAACCCGCCGAGGAAAGAGAGAAAGATGGAGAGAAAAGAGAAAAGAGAAAAGAGGAAGGAGAGAAAGAGGAAAGAGCGAAAAGACGTAGGAAATCCAGCAGACAACCCGCCCACAATAGAAGACGGAGAGCGCAGTCGAAGAAACCCCTAATTACGCTATTAACTTTCACGCGGAAAAAATAACACGGTAATTAGCCACGCAAACAAACCAGCTGATTGGCCTGTCTGGGGAATTGATAGCAAGGCAAATGCGCTTGCTTGCAAGGTGGAGGGTGTGCTTGCAAGGAGGGGGTGTGCTTGCAAGGAGGAGGTGTGCTTCTGTGGGGAGTGCTTGAGGAGCTTGGGAGGGTGTGTGTGCTTGCAAGGAGGGTGTGTGTGCTTGCAAAGCGTGGAGGTGTGCTTGTGTGTGCTTGCAAGGAGCAAGGAGGGGGTGTGCTTGCAAGGAGGGGGGTGTGCTTGCAAGGAGGGTGTGTGTGCTTGCAAGGGGTGTGCTTGCAAGGAGGGGGTGTGCTTGCAAGGAGGGGGGTGTGCTTGCAAGGAGGGTGTGTGTGCTTGCAAGGAGGGGGTGTGCTTGCAAGGAGGGGTGTGCTTGCTGCTTGCAAGGAGGGGGTGTGCTTGCAAGGAGGGGTGTGCTTGCAAGGAGGGGGTGTGCTTGCAAGGGGGGGTGCTTGCAACGAGCCCGTGCAAGCTTGCCGAAGGGATAGGGTCTCCTCCGAGGGGGGCGTGGTCTTCGCTGCTTGATTGGTTGTGATTTCGGTGGTTGTGGTTTTGGGTGGTTGTTCTTTTGAGTCAGTTGTGCTTTTGGGTAGTTGCATTTCCGGTCGGTTGTGATTTTAGTTTGTTGTGATTTTATTTGGTTGTGTTTCGGTCTGTTGTGATTTCATTTGTGTGTTTTCGATCGGTCGTGTTCTTTGGTCGGTTGTGATTTCCTTCGGTGTGTTTCGATCGGTCGTGTTCTTGTTGTGATTTTCTTCGGTTGTGTTTTCGGTCTGTTGTGATTTCATTTCGATCGTCTGTTCTTTTCTTGTGATTTCATTCGGTTGTTGTTTCGGTCGGTCGTGTTCTTTGGTTCGGTTGTGATTTCATTCGGTTGTGTTTTTCGGTCGGTCGTGTTCTTGGTCGGTTGTGATTTCATTCTTTGGTCGGTTGTGATTTTCGTTTGCTTTCGGTGTCGGCAGCTCTGATTAGTCGTAGCTCAGGTCGGTTATATTCTATTGAATTCGGTCGCTTATGTCTTTGGTCGGTTGTGTTTTCGTCGGCAACGCAAATAGTCGGTTTTGTATGGATGACTCCCTTGCTAAATAACATTGGCATTCTCCAGCCTTGATAAAAGATATTTTGAGGTTTGTAAAAAAAAAAAAAAAATGCCATTAGATTCAAACTCCAGTGAGTGTTTTCTATTTTTAATGTTCCAATTTTTTTGGATTGTGGTGGTGGTGGTAATAGTAGTAGTAGGGGTCCTAGAAGTAGCATAATTGTAATGCACAATATATCATTATCATTGCTTACATCATCATTATTAAGGTTATCATCCCTACTATACACAACCCTAATACAATCATAATTACAAAAAAACATCACTACAATAACCAAAATAATTCTCACAACATACACACACACACACACACACACACACACACACACACACACACACATAAATATAATATTTTTCTTCCTCTTTTCTTTTTTTCTTTTTTTATCACGGTTTTCATATCACATCAATTATCATCTTTAACTACTATAGCCATCGTTACTATCACCGTCCTTTCCTTCCCACCCTCTTTAATTACCCTTAATTAATGATCATCCCATTAAAATAATCCCCCCCCCCGCCATCGCAGAATCCTACTCAAGCACTG
>NW_020869362.1:163409-183409 GCF_003789085.1 Penaeus vannamei | reverse complement strand
TGAACGTGTGGTGGCCCATGTTTGGAGATAGGAGCTGGCCTAATGTGTCTGGAGTAATGTGGTAGAACATGTGGTAATGAGAGCTAGGCCTATGTTGTTGGAGTAATGTGGTGAAGGTGAAGGAGTCATGTGGGAGGATAGGAGCCAGGCCTATGGATGTTGGAGTATGTGGTGAAACGTGTTGTGTCATGTTGGTGATGAGAGCCAGGCCTATGTGTTTGGAGTATGTGGTGAATGTATGGTGCCATGTGGGAGATAGAAGCCAGGCTATGATCCTTTGGAGTAAAAGTGTGGTGAACGATGTGTGGCCATGTGGAGATAGGCCTATGTGTCTGGAGTAAATGTGGTGCCATGTGGGAGATAGGAGCTAGGCCCTATGTGTTTGGAGTATGTGGTGAACGTGTGGTGCATGTGGGTGATGAGAGCCCGGTGCCACATTCAACACAGGGCCAAGGAAAAAGCGAAGGTTTGGGGTGACAGATGTAATACTGGGAATGAAACTTTGAACATGATGTAGATGCGGTTGGCGGCTTATAACTAACTCGAGTAGGCCGAGGAATTTATGATTTGTATATGTGAATAGTTTAAATTATTATTAGTATATCATTATCATTATGAATCCTTATTATCATTATTATTATAAATCATTATCATTATTATTATTACTATTATCATTATTATCAATTATTAGTATTACTATTATTAATTATTATTAATTATTTATTATTATTATTATCATTATTATTATTATTATTATTATTATCATTATTATTATTATTATTATTATCTTTTTTGGGAGTTGATAAATAATTTGAGGAACTGCATTTTTGAGCCATTTTTGTGTCTCTCACTTCCAGCCGCTTCCCGATATTTCTTCCTATCCACCCCTTATACGATAGCTGCAATTCCAGCCTAATCTAGCCCACTCGAACCCACTCTGACCCACCTCTAACTTTCCTCTCTCCCCCTAGCCACCCTGAGTTAACCGCACCCACCTTGACTCACCCGAACCCACTCTTGATTCACACCGAACCCACCCTGATTACGCGAACAACCCGACTCATCCGAACCCACCCTGACTCACCCGAACGCCACCCTGACTCATCCGAACCACGCCCTGACCTCATCAGAACCCACCCTCTGATTCACCACTAGCCCATGCTGATCTCACCCGAACCCACCCTTACTCCCCCGAACCCACCCTGACTCACCCACCCAACCTGACTACACCCGAACTGCCACCCTGAATACACTCCAGACCCCATGCCTAAGCCACCCAGATCCCACCCGACCCCAAAATCTATCCCGCCAGGTTCCCCCCCGCCCTCCGAAAAACAATGGCAGCGAACCTCCCCCGTGGCACTCCTTGGCGAGACATCAGCTTGATCGCGAGACATCAGCTGATCGTATCTCGAGAAATTCCCGCCATGGGGTAGAGAGAGGGGTCATCGAGGTGCCTCATCAGGGACCCCCCCACACTCCTCCCCCACCTTCATAAAAATAGGAACTCCCCCGCACCCCCCACCCTTCCCCCCTTACCGGTGATCATAGGATAGCGAGGTGAAGGCGAAGGAAGTAGGGGGGAGGGTGGAAAGGGGGAGGGGGGAGGAGTGGGGTGGGGGGACTTTTAGCACAGGACGATCGTTCGGTTGAGCGAGAGAGGACGAGAGGCTCTCCTGATGTCCACTTTTCATCACTCTCGGGTGATGGCGAGGGGCTGGTGTGGGGGGTGGTGGTGTGGTGGTGGTGAGTGTGTGTGATGTGGGGGCGGTTTGGTGGTGTGGTTTAGTGTGTGGGGGGGGGGGGTTGATGTGGTGTGGTGTCTGTGGGGGGCTGGTGTGGTTTTCGTGTGGGAAGCTGGGTGGTGGGTGTGGATCGTGTGGTGGTGTGTGTGGTATCGGGGTGGTGGAGAAGGATGGTGTGGTCTGGTAACGTGTTGGAGTTGTTTGGTGGTTTGTAATGCGTGGTGTGGAGATGGTAATGAGGTGTGGTGGTGTAGTACTAATAGTGGTGTGGTATGGGATCGGATGGAATGGTGTGGTGCAGTGGCATGGCGTAGTGACATAGTGGCAGGATGGAAGGGTGGGCAATGAGACGGATGGTGTAGATAGTGTCCTGGTGTAGGAAATAGTGGTATGGTGTGGTAACGTGGTGGAGTGGGTTGGTATGGTGCTGTGAGATGACGTTCAAACAAGTATTCAATATTCCGCAAGTTTGTATCGCGAGGGAGGTGTCGGACGTTAATAAAATATTCAAGTAATTCCGAACGTAGCGAAAATCAAACCATGCACGAAAGGAAAGAGAAGAAGAAGAAGAAAAGGAGAAGAAGAGGAAGAGAAAAGAGAGGAAGAAGAAGAAGATGAAGAGGAAGAAGAAGAAGAAAAGAAGAGGAGATAGATGAATGAGGAAAAGATAGAGGAAGAAGGAGAAGAAAAAGAAAGAGAAGAAGAAAGAAGAGGTAAGAATAGTATAACACAGAACGAGTAGACAAATAATTAGGATAAGAAGAAGAGGAACAACAACAACAACGACAGACAACAAGATAAATAAAGACTAATAGAAGAAAAAATCACGCGGAGTGCTGTAAATCCTCGCTCTTTGGTAGATTGGAATGCCTGCCAAGGCAATACCGAACCATGCGGGGTACTGAAAATCGGTTTTCTTTGTAATTAGTTCAACCTCTAATTGACCTCGTAAACAACAACAAAAAAGATAAAGAGGAAAAGTAGAGAAAAAAACGAAAGGTAAAAAAAGAAGAAAATAAAACGAAAGAGAAAAAGACAGAAAAAAAACGAAAGGAAAATAAAAGAAAAAACGAAAAAAAAAGGAAAAAAAAAAAACTAAGAGAAAAAAAGAGAAAAAACGAAAGAAAAAAGAGAAAAATAACGAAGGAAATGAAGAGAGAAAAAAACGAAAGGAAAAAAGAGAGAGAGAAAAAAACCGAAAGGAAAAGAGAGAAAAACGAGAGAAAAAAAGAGAGAAAAAACGAAAGATAAAAACGAAAGGAAAAAAAGAGAAAAAAAAACGAAAGATAAAAAAAGAGAGAGAGAAAACGAAAGATAAAAAAAGAGAGAGAAAAAAGAAAGATAAAAAAGAGAGAGAAAAAACGAAAGAAAAAAAAGAAAAAAAAGAAGAAAAAGAGAGAGAGAAAAAACGAAAGGAAAAAAAAGAAAAAACTAAAGAGAAAAAACGAAAGGAAAAAGAGAGAGAAAAAAAAACGAAGATAAAAAAAAAAAAAACTCCAGTTTCTTGACTCATGCACCTGTTCCTCCACTTGCCTTTTTCTCTTTTCTTTTTCTTTCCATTCCTCCTCCATTCGCTATTCATTTTGATATTATTATGATTTTCTCTTTTTATCTTCGTCCTAGATTAAGACGAGAGGAAAAAATACGAATGATAAGCATAAAAAAGAAATGTAAAATAAAAAAAGAAATGTAAAAATAAAAAAAGGAATGTTAAAAAATAAGAAAAAAAAGAAATGTATAAATAAGAAAAAAGAAATGTAAAAATAAAGAAAAAAGAATAAAAAAAAAATACGAAAAAGAAATGTAAAAATAAGAAATAATAAAAATAAAAAAAAAAAAGTAAAAATAAGAAAAATAACAAAAAAAGAATTAGAAAAAAAAACGAAAACTGGGGTCTCCCCTCTTTCCAAAAAGAACAAGCCAACGTCTTTTCATCTATTATCAAACACTTTTTCAAAAAGCGATTTAAAGACATTTTCATTTTTTCTACGCATCCTTAGTCAGAAACAAGAGACAATATAACGAAATCTAAGAAGCAGAGAAGAATGAACGATGATGAAGCAACAAGAAACAACAAGAAAAAAAAAAGGGGGGGGGGGGGGAGGGGGGCGTGTCCAAAAGGGGGTGGGGGGAGGAAGAAGAGGAGGAGGAGGAGGAGGAAGTCACGAATAAATAAGGGAGACACGAGATAAAGGGGAAATTGCAACGTAATCTCTCCTTTCCCAATTTCACTGCCTGAGATGATGATGAAGAGGTGGTGATGGCGATGACGTAACGCCCCCTTACCCTTTCCCTACCCCCCCCCTCTTAACCCCATCGGCACTCCAAACCCACCACCTAATCACCCTACTACTGTCTGTCTGTCTGTCTGTTTGTCTGTCTGTCTCCCCTCTCTCTGTCATCTCATCATCTCTTCTCTCTCTCTCTCTCTTTCTCTCTCTCTCCTCTCTCTCTCTCTTCTCTTCCCTCTCTCCTCTCCTCCTCTCTCTCTCTCCTCTCCTCGCTCTCCCCCTCTCTCACTCTCCTTCTTTCTCACTCTCCCTTCCTTTCTCACTCTCCCTCTCCTCTTTCACTCTCCTCTCCCTCTTTCCCTCTCTCCCTCCCCTCCCTCCTCTCTCCCTCATACCCAGGGCGGCCCTCCCACCCCTTATCTCCCCCTGAGACGCTTCCCTCCCCCCCCCCCAAGGCCCATCTCCGCCGCCGAGAAGACAACGTCCCTGGTGGATCATTTCTCTGTGGATCACTACTTTGTGGATCGTTTGTGGATGATCATTTCCCGGTGGATCGTTTCTCTTGTGGATTTTATTAAGGGTCGGATACTTCTCGACGGATATTTTTGTCTGCGGTTCACTTCTCTGTGGATCTTCTCTGGATAATTTCTCTGCGGATAATCATATCTCTGTGAATAATTTCTGTGGATCATCTCTATGATAATTTCTCTCTGTGAAAATTTTTCTGCTCTGCGGATAATTTCTCTGTGAATAATTTCTCTGCGGATAATTTCTCTGTGAATAATTTCTCTGCGGATCATCTCTCTATGATAATTTCTCTGCGGATAATTTCTGTGGATAATTTCTCTGTGGATAATTTGCGGATAATTCACTCCGGATAATTTTCTCTGCTCATAATTCCACTCCGGATAATTCACTCCGGATAATTTTCTGCAGCTGCCGACTCCATCATGGACTTATATCCTTTTTTGTTTCTTTTCTTTCTTTTTTTTTTTTTTTTTGAGAAACAAGCGCACCTTATGAGATTGGAAATTACATGGAAGAATCTTACAAATCACGCTTACCTTATCCGATTCAGAGAGAGAGAGAGAGAGAGAGAGAGAGAGAGAGAGAGAGAGAGAGAGAGAGAGAGAGAGAGAGAGAGAGAGAGAGAGAGAGAGGAGAGAGAGAGGGAGACAGACAGACAGAAACAAAGAGAGAGGAGAAGATGATGAAAAAGAATGAAAGAGAAAGAGAGAGAGAGAAGAAAAGATGAAAAGAAGAGAGAGAAGAGACAGACAGAGACAGAGAGAGAATAACCTCCCCCCCCACCCCCACCCGAGGCCAGCTGATGACCAGCGACAATCCCCCTCCTTAGCTGAGTCATGAGCAAGCCAGCGAAGGCGCGACGCCACGCGCCCACACGCCCATCCCGCACGCCCGCACGCCCGCACGCCGCCCGGTGAGAAACTGCGGGCGGAACTCGGGGCTACGAAGGCTGACCAGAACGAGGGTCTTGACTTCCCCGCCTTTGCCTCCATCGTGTCATTTGCTTCGAGGGAGAATGGGGATTCGTGTCGGACTTACTGCTGAGGGGGGGAGGGTGGGGTTAGGAGAGGGCCGAGGGGGGGAGGAGGGGAGTGGAAGAGGGTGGGGGCGAGGAGGAGGAGAGGAAAGGGGGAGGAGTGGAGGGCCGAGGGGGAGGAGAGAACGGAGGGAGGGGAGTGGAGGGCGGGGAGAGGAGGGGGGAGGAGTGGAAGGAGGGGGAGGAGAGGACAGGGGGGGAGGGAGTGGAGGGCGGGGAGGGGAGGAGGGTGGGGTTGGGAGAAGGGCGGCAGGGGGGAGAAGAGGGCCGAGGGGGAGGAGAGGGACGGAGGAGGAGGGGGAGGAGGGGAGGAGGGGGGAGGGTGGAGTTGGGGAGAGGGTGGGGTTGGAGAAGGTGAAGGGGGGTGGGAGGGAGGAGTGGAGGGCGGAGGGAGGGAGGGGGGGCGGGGGAGGGGGGAGGGAGAGGACGGAGGTGGGTGGAGGGGGGAGTGGAGGGGGGAGGAATGAGGCGGGGAGGAGAGCGGGAGGGGGAGAGGGCGAAGGGAGGAGGGTGGGGTTGGGAGAAGGGCCGAGGGGGAGGGAAGAAGAGGAGGAGGGAGAGGGAAAGGGCAGGAGAAGGCAGAGGGGGAGGGAGATGGGGAGGCGGGAAGGAGGGAGGGGAGACAAGGGGAGACCAAGGAGAGGTCATCCCCCTTTTTTTTCCCCAATACACACACGCGGAACACCGACATTTTTTAAGTACTTAAGCGTCCTTACCCGAAGCGAATTTACAAAGAAAAAATAAGAAAAAAAGGAAAAAAATCTTCAACATTGACCTTCATTAATATGTGTGTGTGTGTGTGTGTGTGTGTGTGTGTGTGTGTGTGTGTGTGTGTGTGTGTGTGTGTGTGTGTGTGTGTGTGTGTGGTGTGTGTGTGTGTGTGTGTGTTATATATATATATATATATATTATATATATATATATATATATATATATATATATATATATATATATATATATATATATATATAATTGATTTATTTTAATCTACTTCAGCATTGACCTTCATTAAGAATATATATATATATATATATATATATACCTAATACATACATATACACAAAAATATACATGTCTTTGCGTGTTGCGTGTACTTACGTATGCGTATGCGTATGTATCCTTAACAAAAAAAAAAAAAAAAAAAAAAAAATCAGCACAGACCTTCATTAAGTACATACATATATACTTAATAAAAAAAAAAAAAAAACCCTCTAGCCCAGCATTGACCTTCGATACAAGGTTTCGCCGAGATGAGGCAGCGAGCGTCCCTGCCAACCCGCGATGCCCGTGTGACGTCGAGCTGCAGTTCGGGTCGATTCGAAGCGGATGCAGTCGTGGGCAATGAAGCAAGGCGTCTCTATGTATCTATTTTTATCTGCTTTTATCTATTTATGTTGTTTTCTATCTATTTATCTCAAGACGTTACGTAACATCTATTTATGTTATTTTCTATCAATTAATCTCAGGACGTTACTATGTATCTATCTATTTCTATCTATTTCTGTTATTTTCTATCTATTAATCTCAGGATCACTATGTATCTATCTATTTCTATCTATTTACGTTATTTTCTATCATTAATCTCAGGACGTTACTATGTATCTATCTAGTTCTATCTATTTGTGTAATTTTTCTATTTATCAGTCTCAAGACGTTACATGTATCTATCTATTTCTATCTATTTATGTAATTTTCTATCTATTAATCTCAGGATGTCATATGTATCTATCTATTTCTATCTATTTGTTTTTTCTATTTATTAATCTCAGGATGTCACTATGTATCTATCTATTTATCTATGTGTGCATTTTTCTATATTAATCTCAGGACGTCACTGTGTATCTATCTAGTTCTATCTATTTATGTTATTTTCTATCTGTTAACCTCAGGACGTCACTATGTATCTATTTCTATTATTTTATGTATTTATGTGTGTATATATAAAACATTAATATAAAACATAAATAATGATGGAAATTCTTTTAATATTGTGATATGTTGTCTGGCACATATATGTTGTTAATAGTTAAATGTATTATCAAAAAGGGTCATTTAAACGAGGCGAGGATTTTTTTCGAAATATAATAGTATATGCTTCCGTTTTCTTTGAATGAGTCCACCAATCATCTACGTTTTCCTTTTCCAATTCATAGGGGTAACCTTTCTAGAATTATTCCTCAAGTTCTGTGATTTGTTTTCAAACGTTTATTTCCTGCATCTATCATATACATACACAGGTATACATATCTACACCGCTATACTCTTCACACAACCACACACACACACACACACACACACACACACACACACACACACACACCACACACACACACACACACAACACAACACCACACACATATACATACACACACACACATACATAACACCACACACACACACACACACACACACACCACACACACACACACACACACATAATATATATATATATATATATATATATATATATATTATATATATTATTATGTTATATATATGCACACGCACACATACAACATACATATTTACACACATGAATACCCGACCCCCATCACTCGACTAAACAACTCAAAACCTCCCACTCCAGACTCCACTCCTAATCCTCACACTCGAGACCTCACAAGACCTCCAAAAACCTCACACTCGAGACTCAACTCGACCTCACACTCAAAAACCTCACACCGAGACCTCACACTCCAAAACTCAACTACCTCACACTCCAAACACACACACACACTCACACTCGAGACCTCACACTCCAAAACCTCACACTCCAAAACATTCTTGCAGCCGAAGCGAAGCAAACGACACGCGACCCCTGCTGCACGAGCGACCCCTCGCCTTGCAGCACAAGTCCTCGATGCAGTGGACAGGTTCGGCGACGTGGACACTGGCCCCGCCCTCAGCTGACCCCGCCCTCGTGGTTCCCTTGGGGCTCCCTCGCCCGCCCGGACGCGCCGCCAGATGTGGGTCACGAGGTTCAAGGCCGAAGGGAGAGCGGGAGGCAGGCGGCACTCTCTTCCTCCTTGCCGGTTCTTCTTCTTCTTCTTCTGATTTTATTTTTCTTCTATTTCTTCTTCCTGCTCAACTTCTTTTTCATCGTCTTTTTCCTTCTTCTTCGTTCCTTCTTTTCTTTTCCTTCTTCGTCCACTTTTCTTCTTAATTCTGCTCTTCCTCTTCTTTTTCTATTCGTACTTTTTCGTCATCATCCTCATCCTCATTATCATTTTCATTAATGTTATCGTTATCGTCATGATCATGATTAGTTCTCCTCGTCCTCTACATTGTCAGTGTAATCGTTATCATCATCATCACCATTATCATTATCCTTATTATCATCATCATCAGTCATCCTCCTCCTCTTTTTCTTCTTCTTTTCCTACTCCTACTTCCCTCTTCTTCTTTTCTTCTTTTTCTCCTTCTTCTTCCTCCTCCGCCGCCGCCCACACACCGTGACATTGACCAGCCACCTACGACCTGCAGCGACGGTCCTTTCACGCCCCCGCTGACCAAGTGCACGTTTAAAGAGCTCAAGATTCTAATCCGTCCTTATTTCTTTCTTTCTCTCTCTCTCCTTTCTAACCCTTAAGGAATTAGGAGAAAAAAAAAAGAAGAGACGACGAAAGCTGATCGCACTCCGGCCAAACAGCTTTCACTCCCTCGGTCCTTTAAGCGCCACCTCGCCAGAACCACCTACGTGAGTGCAGCGTTCGAGAAAGAGAGTAACCCGACCTCCCCCCTCCATCCCGGACGAGCGCCAGGCCCGAAGAGGAAGTGAAATGGGGAACTCTATCCTTTTCGGTCCGTAACTTTTTTCCCTCCTCGGATTTTTACGGACTTCCCCCATTTGGCTGCGTCTAATCGTGCATGGGCGTTATAGCGAATGGATTTTATCGTAGCACTCCTTGAAATATGGTGGCATTAATGTTATAAATGCACTGGGAGCGTCCTGTGCTAACTCCTTATCTCGGATCGAAGACAAAAACATCGTATATCACAACACGCCAGGAGAAAGGGCGGGTAGCAGTCATTTGTTTACAACCATCATATAGGGAGGCGCCATATGTGCCAATTTTACATCAATCAAACCTCCTTAACAAAACCACGTATTCAGAAACGATGTACAATATGCCGTTCCACATTTACGTTAAACTTTCTAGTAATTATACCCCCAAACTAAACTTTATCTCCTCCTTATCGCCTGTCGCTGGGTCTGACGGACTAACCGACCATAACAACACAAGTGGGCGTTTCCATGTGACTCCTGCCCTCTGTTGGCAGCTTCGGGAACCTCATTTAGAATACTAGAAACCTCGGCTGACGTGACTTGCATAAAGAACACGATGATTAATAACTGTAAGTGTGAATAAGGTTTGTTGTTCCGTGAGGATTACAAGCGGTTTGGTCGTATAATTTTCCTGGTTATATTGACCTCAGGGAGAAGGAGAGAGGGAGAGAGAGAGAGAGAGAGAAGAGAGAGAGAGAGAGAGAGAGAGAGAGAATGACGAGATGACAGTAGAGAGAGAGAGAGAGAGACCCTAGAGAGTGCAGAAAGACAGTACGCAGAAGATAAAACAGAAAGGTCAGAGTCATCCAGTCCAGGGTGCGAGGAGAGAATCACGTTACGATCCCAAATTAACATCTCTCTCTCATCTCTCGGAGATCGTCAGTCTATCGCGAGATCGCATTCGTCCTCGTCCTCGTCTAGCTCCATTCTCATCCTTCACCTTCTCTCTCGGCCGCCAGTCTCCCAATAAAACTGCGTCGGCACAACCAGTTATCCCCACGCGGGAACTGTCTCATTCGTTACATACACTATCTCCCTCCTTCTCTTTTCTGTCGGTCTTCTCTCTCCCGTCTTCCTTCTTTCCCTCCATCCTGATGGTCGGGTTTCTCTTCTCAGAAATTCCTTAAGCTGCTCGTCTTTTCTGTCTTGTGTCTCTGCGCATCTTCTACTCTCTCTTTCTCTGTTCGGTCTCTCTCTCTCTTCTCTGTCTCTCTGTCGGCAAGCGCCTCTCTCTCTCTTGTCGGTTCTGTGGTGTGGTGTGTGTTGTGTGTGTTGTTGTGTTGTGTTTGTGTGTGTGTGGTGTTGTGCTGTTAGTTGTGTGGTGTGTGTGTGTTTGTGGTGTGTTGTGCTCGTGTGTAATGTGTGTGGGTGTGTGTGTGTTGTGTGTGTGTGTGTTGTGTGTGGTGTTGTTGTGTTGTGTGTTGTGTGTGTGTGTGTTGTGTTTGTTTGAGCTATAGTGTGTGTGTGTGTGTGTTTCATGGTCTTTATGTCTGATCGTGTCTACGTCAGTCATGTCTTTCTGGTCTGTACTGATTATGTCTGTCTGTTGTCTGTCTGTCTGTCTTCTAGTCTTGTCTGTCTGGTGCACGTGGATACTGTCTGTCTTTCATAAGTTTCTCTTTCTCTTCATCCTCAAATTTACAAAGTGCGAAGACTGAAATAAGGCAAAGAGGAGTACTGTGAAAAGCTAACTAGATTCAAAAACATCGAAAATTTAATCAGAAAATTTAAAGACAAACTCGCGAAAAAAGGAAAATTAATTGAGACACATACTCACGAGCATGAACTAATTCCTCATATAGCGATAATTGAGAGGAGAATGGGAAGTGGCAAGGGCAACGGTGCAAGAAAGAGGAGGGAGGAGGTAGGTGGAGGGAGGAAGACAAAGGAAGAGGAGGAAGGCATGGAAGTTCACGAGAGAAGGAAATCGGAACAAGCATGTATTTGTATGAATGAGGAGATAAAGGAAGGTAGTGCGGAGGGGATGGAAAGAGGAGGGTGGGGGAGGTGCAAAATTTTATAATTGAGAAGTGATGAATTGCATGAATGTTGACATGTGATACAACTAATTCTGAATTGTGTAAACACTCACTATTTTATACCGTAGTTAAAGACTTAACTTCCAGTGGGATATTATAGCTAAAAATTGTAGTATTACTATAAAGAATGTTAATGCTATAGTGAGAAAGGCGCGCTATAGCAAATTGATAATGCATAAATTAAACATCTGGAGATATTCAGTCCAGAAAACGAAGGTACTAGCTGCGCTGGCATAAACTATTAAAATAGAAGCCTTAATATAACATATAAATATAAAAAGAAGAAAGTATAGAGTCTCCTAGAAAAGGAAACATGAAGTAATAAACGAAAGGGACCAAGAAATAATAAGAAAATAAGGAAATCAAGCCAAAAGCAAAATTAAGGAAATGGAAAAAACTGACAAACAAACAAATAAAGAAAATAACAGAAGTAAAGTAAAGAAATGAAAAATAAATAAATAACAATAGAACACACACCAACAAATAAAATAGCAGAAATAAAATCGACAAAAAAATAAAGAAAAAACACCAATTAATACAAATATAAGAAAAACGACAAGAAAACACCTAAAAAAAATAATAAAAACCACAAGAAAATAAATAAACGGACAACAAAACAAAACAAATAAAAACGACGCCAAAGAAAACGGTAAAAGTTTTCGAAACCGCAAACGGCGTCCGAGGCACGGAGGTCTGTATATCCGAATATCTCTGCTCATTATCTCCAACTGAGACGATTGAAATGGAAATCATAACCATAGAAGCGAGATAAATAGATAGACATCTGGCATAAAGAAGATTGGCATCAATGAATAACATTAATATGTCTTATCACTTGACATATTGCCCTACTCTCCTCTACGCAGTTAGTTAAGTAAGATGTAGTGATAGACATTAAACAGCGTTAGATTGGGAAGAAGAATGCACTATCCAATAACTACCATGGTTCTTTTCATATATTTCTTTAAAGTATATTCTGAGTCATTCAGCTATGCTAGCGGTTTATTGTTTTTCAGGAGAGTTATTATTATTCTTAAGTTTTTTTATTAAAATATTAAATATTTTTGTTTTATTTTAAGAGCGATATGCCAAGGCACGCCACGATCCATAGGGCGTCCACAGATAGACGTCTGTTACCGCATCCTTCTTTGACCCTACCTCCTTCCCTCTCTCTTTTCTCCTCTACTCTTGTCATATTCTCAGCGTCGCTCCCGGTTCATAGCTGAGATTTATAATATCTATTGTGACGCGAATTATATGATTCCTCTAAATTTATTGTTTTTCTATTTTTTTTTAAGAACTTTATCAGAAAGTTTATTCCAATAATATTTTGGATTTCCACTCCCTGCATCACATCTATTTTTCTCCAAGGTGCCTTCCCTGATCCTCCATTTGGCCACATACATACACGACCGAACCCGGCGGCGGAAATAACGAACACTACGCAGGAGTTTGGCCGCGAGTGTGTCATGTCACCAATTCCTACGTGAATGGAAACTCACACGACGCCGCACCCATTGCCTGTTCGAGTGACGTCAACCGGAAGCGAACATAAGCAGCTCGACATCTGAACTCTGGAACCGCGAGAGCGATCGTTAGCGTCAGGCGCGAAAGTTGGCCACTGTTACGTGTGTGCCGGAGCGAAGCCGAGGCACTTTGGGGACCCCGGAGTGGTAAAAAAAATGTAGCAGTTGTTGTGCGTGTGTGTGTTTGTGTGTTGTGTGTAGGTGTGTGTGTGTGGTGTGTGTGTGTGTGTGGTGTGTGTGTGTGTGGCTGGTGCGTGTGCGTGGTGCGGCTCTGTGCGTGAATTGTTCGTGTAAGCGCGTGTGCGTGTGCGTGTGTCGTGTGCGTGTGCGTGGTGGGCGTGTGCGGTGTGCGTTGCGTGGCGTGTGGCGTCAGGTGTGCAACCGTTGCTGGTGCGTGTGTAATGTGACGTGTGCGTGTGTGCGTGCACATTAGTTAGTTACTATGTTGCGCACTGTGTGTGTCTGTGCGATGTCCGTATTGTAGCTTGTATAGCGTCCTGCTATGTACGGTGCACGCAGTGAGCTGCCGTGGCCATACAGTGACCGAGTGGTAATAAAAAAAAATGGGCACGGGTTTTCGGCGATGCCCTACATACCCCATCACCTGTGTCCGACTCACGCCAGCTCCCCTTGCTCTCTCTTTACCCAGCAGTGGCCACATAGGCCTACCTATCGCCAGGGGGTATAGTTACGGACGGCGGGACATGACAGGAGGCTAATCCCTCGTCGCCAAGAGAGGGCCGACGTCGGTGACACGAGGCGCGGCAAAACCACCAGCAAAGGGGACATGACAGGGTGCCAGGCGTGCGTCTTTTATATGGGCTTACTGTTTGCTACGGGCGCCCTTTGTCTCCTCGGCTCTCGCTCTGTGTGGCTCTCGCTCGGATCTTCTGATTTCTAATCGCAGTCTCTCCTCTCACTCCCATTCGTTTCCTTCTCCTTTTCATTTCCCTTTCGTTATTTTCCTTCCCATTCTCCCCCTCTATTCGTCCTCCCTATCCCCTTCTCCCATCGCTTTCCTCAACTCTCTTCCCTACTCCTAGTTCCCCTTCCTCCTTATAGTCCTTCCTTTTCCTTCTCTTCATGATTTTCCCTCCCATTCTTTCCCTCTCTATCCCCTTTCTCCCATTCGCTTCGCCAACTCTCCTTCCCTACTCCCAGTTCCCCTTTCCTCCTTATAGTTGATGTATTATTCTATCTATTCCACATTACGCTATCTATTCCACATACATTATGTTATCTATTCCACATGCATTACGCTATCTATTCCACATACATTATGTTATCTATTCCACATGCATCACGTTATCTATTCCACATGAGTCAACCAAAAAAAGGCTGACACAGGCCGAGCCACTCTCGAGAAACGGCCCTGACTTAGACTTCGCAAATCTAACTGAACTCAACTATCCGTTCGACCTAACAAAGCCACTTGGGATGAATCCTAACGAGCTAGTCTACCGTCCAGCCCCCGCCATCGTATGCCACGTTTGACCCGCATTCGAATCGAATTTAAATAAAATTCGACGATATTGCTCGTTCGGAACCGACAGGTATTGCTCGTTCGGAATCGACAGGTATTGCTCGTTCAGAATCGACAGGTATTGCTCGTTCAGAATCGACAGGTATTGCTCGTTCAGGATCGACAGGTATTGCTCGTTCAGAATCGACAGGTATTGCTCGTTCGGAACCGACAGGTATTGCTCGTTCGGAATCGACAGGTATTGTTCGTTCATGAAGACGAAGGGAGACGATAAAAGATCATAAAAGGATCAAATTGCAAATAAATTGTATACATTACCTCGAGTCTTTTTTTTTTGTCGAGAACGGGAACTGCTGCCAGAGAGCCTGCGGAAAATAAAATATATTGAAAGGTATATCATCCACACACCAAGAATAATTCAATATATTCAATAATAGATTCTCGTCAAATAGCTAGTTGACATATACCTTCATGGCAGCCAGATATTATTGCCCGGAGTCAATGCACTTTTCTATCTCCCATGAAGGTCCGGGGTGGAGCGTAAAATTGAATTGAAAAAAAGAAAAAAAAGCATAATGCTCTCATTTCTCTCTCTCTCTCTCACTCTCTTTCTCTCTCCCTCTCCCTCCCTCCTCTCCCTCTCCTCATCCCTCTCCCTCTCCCTCCCCCTCCCCCCTGCCCCTCCCTCCCTCTCCCTCTCCCTGCTCCTCTTCCTCTCCCTCTCCCTCTCTTTGGAGCGTAAATGAATGAAAAAAAAAGACAAAAAATCACACAATACTTTTATACGATATTCATCCATAAATCATAATCTACGTTTCCTAACTAAACCTCAGCCAACACTGACAAACAACAAAGCAAAATTCATAGAAAAAATTAAATGAAACTAAACCGTCAACCGCATTTCAAACAATACACGAACCGCTCCAAGACCATCCCTCGGTTTTCGAACAAGTGCAGTGCTAACAACCCGAGCCGTGGGCGTGCGGGCGTGCGGGCGTGGCGTTGTTTACCGATGTTCCAGGATTGACATGTGATATCTGGGTTACGTTCCTCCTTCAGTCGAAGACCTCTCGGAACGGAATCCAAAATTTTTTATATTTTCACCTTTCTTCTTTCTCTTCTTTTCTTTCTTTCTTATTTCACCTTCTTTCTTCTTATTTTACCTTCTTCACCTTCTTTTTTCTTTCTTTCTTTCTTTTCTTATCAACCTTCTTCTTTCTTTCTCTCTTATCATTCTTTTTTTTTGTCACGCCATGACAGCTAAAACGCGCAGCCGCAAGCAAACCGTGTGACAGGAAAATCCACACGCAAAAAAAAAAAAAATAAAAAATAAGTTTTCCGTAATGTTCCTTTCATCATTCTAACAAAAACAATGCATTCTATCTCGCCCTCCTCAGCCTTTAGCACGGTTGAGAAGAAGAAGAAGAAGAAGGAGAAGAGTAAGAAGAGAAGAGAGAGGGAGAAGGAAAAGGAAAAGAAGAAGAGGGAGAAGAAGAAAAGGGAGAAGAGGGAGAGAAGTGAGAAGGAAGAAGAAAGAGGGAGAAGAAGAAGAGAGAAGAGAAGAGAGGAAGAAAAGAAGAAAGAAGGGGAGAAGGAGAAGGAGTGAAGGAAAAGAAGAAGAAGAAGAGTAGAGGCAGAAGAAGAAAGCAGAAAAGCAGAAGAAGAAGAAGAAGAGTAGAAGCAGAAGCAGGAAGAAGAAGAAAAAAAGAAAAAAAAAAGAAGGAAGGAGAAGAAAAGTAGACGAAGAAGAAAAAGAAAAAAAAAATACTTATTTTGCCTTGGCCGCCTCTCAGCTGGGTACAAATACATCGAACGTTTGTTTGTTGGGTCTCACTTCTCTATTGGATGCTCTTGAAGGAAAAGAAAAGGGTTGGAGAGAAGAGAGAGGAAGGCGGGGGGGGAAGGGCAGGGGAGGAAGAGGAGGAGGGGGAATGGGGGAAGAGAGAAGGTTGGAGGGGATGGGGGAAATGTTATGTGTATGTGGGGAGGGGGGTGCGTGCGGGGTGTGCGAACGCATGTTTCTATGTGTATGTGTCTGTATCGAAAAGACGTGTCTCAAAACCCACAGATTCCTCACACACGAAAACGAAAACAAAACAAGTAAACAACACAAAAGAATCTAAACAAACAAACAAAACAAAACAAAAATAAAAAAAAACTACTAAAAAAATCTAAACAACCTAACAAAACAACAGAAAAATTTAAACAAAAAAAAACTACTAATAAAATCTAAACAAACAAACAAAACAACAGAATAATTTAAACAAAAACAACTACTCAAAAAAACAAACAAAAAGAACAAGTCACAACAAACGAGCACGACCGCAAACACACCGAGACACACAAGAATGGGTCCCCTGGAAGTAGTTAGCGAAGATAAACATTGCGCTGAATAGCCGAAAGGGTCGCCCAGACTGTACCTGTTACCTGTTACCCGTTACTGTTACCTGTTACCTGTTACCTGTTACCTGTTACCCTGTACCTGTACCTGTTACCTGTTACCTGTTACCCGTTACCTGTACCTGTTACCTGTTACCTGTTACCTGTTACCCGTTACCTGTACCTGTTACCTGTACCTGTTACCTGTTACCTGTTACCCGTTACCTGTACCTGTTACCTGTACCTGTTACCTGTTACCTGTTACCTGTTAATGAATGAACACGTACTTAATCAGAGTGGAAGGAGTTAGAGAGGAGTGTGGGAAAGGAGAAGGAGTAAAAGGATGTATAGAAGAGGGATGGAAGGGGAGGGGGGGGGGAGGAAGGAAGGGAGGGGGGTGACGTGAGGTAGAGGAGGGGAGGGAAGGGAGGATTAACGTAAGGGGGGGGGAGGGTAACCTGACGGGAGGAAGGGGTTGACGTAAGGGAGGGAAGGTAGTAGGGGGGAAAGGGGAAAGACTGACGTGCGTAGACAGAAGGGGGAAGGGTCGACATGCGGTAGATAGACCGGGAAGGGGGGTAGGGTAGGAGATGGGGGTAGACATGCGGTAGATCGACCGGACGAGGGGTAGAGTTGGGTAGAGCGGAGTGGGGGGGGGGGGGGTAGACACGTCCATCACAACGAAGTCCATGAAAACAAAAAACAACGTCACCACCCCACCACCCACCCCAAACACCCCGGATTACCTGACATGAATTTGTCCCCAATTATCCCTTCCTCCTCTTTTACCCATTTCCGACCCGTCCTGACCTCGATATGGCCTTCCGCCTATTTCTTGTATTACGTCCCGTTTTCTATATTTTTTTGGCGGGACTTTTGCGATGGCAGACGTATCTTCAACTTTACCTTTATGTGTATCTTCAAGCTTAAAGCTTTTTATCTTTTAATGTATCTTAAAACTTTAACTTTTATTGTGTATCTATAAACTTTATCTTTTAATGTGTATCTTAAAACTTTAACTTTTAATGTGTATCTTCAAGCTTTATCTTTTAATGTGTATCTTAAAACTTTAACTTTTATTGTGTATCCTTCAAACTTTATCTTTCTAATGTGATCTTTAAGCTGTAACTTTAAATGAGAATGTTAAACTATGATTTCTAAATGTGTATTTTCTAAACTTTAATTTTAACGAGTATTTCCAAACTAAGTTTTATGCGTTGTCTTTTTCGTTGATTTTTGTTTTCTGTCATTCAAATATCAAACTTCCATTTGTAGACCTATCAACTAATATGCATATCAAACCAAAACCAATAAGTACCTTCACATACGGTTAAATTCACACCCAAAACACAATTTAAAAACAAAACAAAATAAGAACCTCCCAACGAATCACCAATTAAAAAAAAAATCCGTTATCTCCGCCATTAAAGGCAACGAACTCATAAGGACAACTAAGGCGTTAATTAGTCTATCAAACGGTAATTAGGATGAGTCTGGGTGGGGGTGGGGGGTGGGGGGGGGGCGTGACTCGTCGGCCATGATGAACTTTCGGCGGCCAGATGCACGATAATGCTAAAGATGGTAAGAATTCCATAGCCCCGACATGTGACTTTCTGTAGATGGCTAAATCGTGTTTATGTGACTACGTAAAAGAATGTTAAGTGTTAAAAAAAGGTTATCTATGTTTTGCTTAAGTCGTTAGGAACGTTCAGATATATCAGCTGTTTTATTCCATGTGTAAATTACATAACGTGTCAGACAGTCTTCACTGAATGTTTAAAAAACGTGATGAATAACGGGTGATTAACATGAAACGCAAATAACGTAGCATTATCTGGCAATCTCGACAAGCGTCATGGTCCCCCCTGTAGAGAAAACGTCTAAAAGAGAAAACGGAGCGGTGCCGCGTTCGCCAGGGGGGGACTTAACTAATCTCAAATACAAAGAGCACGCGCTGTCCACCTGCTCTAGCAACCATCACTTTTATGGGTCATCCGCGCTCCTTTCCTTACTTTCCTTACTCTCTCTCTGTTGAAAGAGTAGGGCGTACTAGATGCCTGAATTGCCCACAGCATACTCTCGCTGACCTTAGAGAGATGTAAGTAATAGTGTTGCTCTACCCGTTCTGTGATGTTAAATAAGAGAAAGGAAAACAGATGTTATGTCCCCAATTAGTCTCGCGCATAAATGGAATCGACTGGTATGGGTTCACTGCGTCTACTTTCTCCGAATGTTTTTTTTTTCTTTTGTCACATACATATTGTATTTAAGATGGTGATTGATGATTGATGATGATGAATGTGATGGTGATGATGATGATGATGATGATGATGAAGATGATTGATGATGATGATTGAAATGATGATGATGATGATGATGATGATGATGATGATGATGATGATGATGATGATGATGGAGATGATGATGATGATGATGATTGATGATGATGATGAATATGATGATGCTGGTGATGATTGATGATGATGATGATGATACTAAGATAATAAATAAAAAATAATAACAATAATAAATAAAAAAATAATAACAATAACAACAACAACAACAACAATAATAATAATTCAAACAACAATAAAAACAGCAACAACGACAACAAGAATAATAATGATAATAACAACAAAAACAAGGAGATATAACAACGACATGTTTGTCTGTCTGTCGGTCCATCCCAGACAACACACACGTAGAAGCAAAAAATATCAGCCGGTTTGTTAGAATTGTGCGTATTATGCATATCAAATAAAGAAATAAATGCATATCTATCAGTCTAGACATGCATATCAACCGGCAAAAGAGGGTTAAATGTATCTGCCAATATATACAGACAGATATGCCTTTTATTTCTTTTATTTATCTATTTATTTATTTATTTATTTCTGCATAAGTATTCATTGGGTCTACATAACATCAACCCTCCGATAAAGACTTGAGATAGTGAAAAATTCTCCCTCGAGCGCAAGTGACAGGAGAGGCTGGGTCAAAGGTCAGGAGAGTCAAAACCCGTCTTGACCTCAGTGTATGGTAATGAGAGCGGTGTTAATGGAGGCGTAAATTGACAGATTCTCCCACGCTGTCATCACGCATCGGGTATCGGTTGATGGGTTCTCTCTGTCTGTCTGTCTGTCTGTCTGTCTGTCTGTCTGTCTCTCTCTTCTCTCTTCTCTCTCTCTCTCTCTCTCTCTCTTCTCTCTCTTCCTTTTCTCTTTCTCTTTCTCTCCTCTCTCTTCT
>NW_020869362.1:147973-163339 GCF_003789085.1 Penaeus vannamei | reverse complement strand
CATCCTCCTCCCCTCCACCTCCTTCTCCCTCCCTCCCCCACTCCACCTCCTTCTCACCTTCTCTCTCCCCTTCCACCTTCTCCCTCCCCCTCCACCTCATCCCCCTCCCCCCCCATCACTCCACTTCTTTCCCCCCTCCCCTCCTTCTCCCTCTCCCCTTCTTCTCCTTCCCCCCCTTCTTCTCCCCCAACCACTCCCACCTGTGTCTCGAACCTCTCACTACGAGAAGGAAAAAAAAAAAGAAGAAAACAGATTCAATCTCATTTTCCACATTACTTTTCACCTATCGAGACGGTTGGCAAAATGGCGGGAAATTTCAAATCCCAGAGATGGCCGTGGGAACGAGTGCACGGAGGAAAAAAAATATATATATATATGAGAAAAGGGAGTTTTAATCTATAACAGCGTTCGGAGTATGTGGCGAGCTATGAGGAGATTTGTACCACGGGGGGAGAGCGTTACCACGTTATGAGGGAGATTTGTTCCACGAAATGAAGATTTTGTACCACGAGGGAGACTGACCACATTATGAGGGAGATTTATTATCATGTGGGAGATTGGTAGAATGTAGGTGAGGGGAGAAGTGTGAGGAAGGAGGGACGCTAGGAGGAAAAGAGAGAGAGGAGAGCGAAAGAGAGAGTAAGAGAGAGAGAGAGAGAGAGAGAGAGAGAGAGAGAGAGAGAGAGAGAGAGAGAGAGAGAGAGAAGAGAGAGAGAGAGAGAGAAAGAGAAGAAAGAAAGATAATAATACAGAAAGAGGCTAGTCATTTCGTTCCACAGCATGAGGAATTGTTCCACCACATGAGAAATTTGTTACCACACACGCACGCCATGGGTGGATTTTAACCATCTGAGGGAGATCTGTACAAACTGCTCAAGGAGGTTTCCAATTCCTTTTATGCCTCGTTGCTTTTATTGTTGTTTGAACAATATGTATTTTTTTTCAACAACTCGGTGAAATCTGAAGCTGCGAGGCGATAATAAGGTCGGTGAGTGCGAGTAAGTGAGTGGCGAGTGATGAGTGAGTGAGTGAGTGAGTGAGTGAGCGAATGAGTGAAGTGAGTGAGTGGAGGTGAGTGAGCGAGCGAGCGAGTAGTGAGTGAGTGAGTTGAGTGAGTGAGTGAGTGAGAGCGAGTAAAGTGAATGAGTGATAATGAGTGGACTGAGGTGTGTAAGTGAATGAACAGTGAGTGAAATTGAACGTGAGTGAATGGGTGAATGAATGAATGAGTACCTGGTTACATCAACCCAGTCAATCAAGTGAATGAATTACCCATCCTAACCTCGCCCACTAACCAGCCAACCAGTCGACAAACTAACCAAGCTAACTAAACGCTAAATATAGAAGGATGTGAGAGAGAGACAGAGAGGAAGATCGAGAGAAAATAGCAAGAGAAAGAGAGAAGGAGAGAGGACAAGAAGCAAAGGATCGGATGCGGCGAAAATGCAATGAGAAAGAGAGGAAGGAGAGAGACAAGAGAGGAAGATCGAGAGAAAATAGCAAAGAGAAAGAGAGAAGAGAGAGACAAGAGGAGGGAAGATCGAAGAGAAAATAGCAAGAGAAAGATCGAGAAGGAGAGAGACAAGAGAGGAAGACGAGAGAAAATAGCAAGAGAAAGAGAGACAAGAGAGGAAGATCGAGAGAAAATAGCAAGAGAAAGAGGAGAGGAGAGACGGCAAGCAGGAGATCGAGAGGCGGAAATAGCAAGGAGCAAGATGAGAAAGAGAGAAGAGACAGAGAGGAAGATACGAGAGAAAGAGCGGAAGGGCGAGCAAGAGAGGAAGATTCGAGCGAAAAATTAGCAAGAGAAAGAGAGAAGGAGAGAGATAGAAGAGACAGAGAACCCAAAAGAGAAAGACATTAAAGAGAAAGACATTGATAACCCCCGCGCACCCTCAACACTCGACACATAACCCCTTACCCCCCATACACTACACACTCCCTAAGCTTATGAAACACCAAAAACCGCCGCATAAAAGGCCCACTTACCGCCGGTCATGACCTCGCACGCCACAGGTCACGCCGGAGAGTACATACCCCCGTCTCCTCAAAAAGGTAAAATAGGTGTAATTAACTCGCGACCTTGACTGAAGATGGCGCTGATGTAACTCTGATGAGCGTGCCAGTACTTATCGAAATTCTTAGAGCGGCACTCTCATTAAGAAGTCAAGGTTGAGTGATATAGAATGGTAATTTGGGTCTTAATTGCTCTCTTCAAACAAACAAACAAACAAAATCTGTTATTACTACGTAGATCAAACACATGGATTTGGGTTTAATCGTCTTCCGAGAATAAAAAAATGTATATTATCTTTTATAACTACTTTCATCTGTTACTGTTGTTGTTTTAATTGCTCTCTTCAAACAAACACAAAATCTGTTATTACTATGTAGATCAAGACTATTTATTTAGGTTTAATTGTTCCGAGAATAAAAAAATATATATTTTTACTTTTATTACTACTTTCATCTATTACTTGTTGTGGTTTTAATTGCTCTCTCAAACAAACAAACAAAATATGTTATTACTATGTAGAAATCAAGACCATTTATTTGGGTTTTAATTGTCCTCCGAGAATAAAAAAAATATATATATTATCTTTTATTACTACTTTCATGTATTACTGTTGTTGTTTTAATTGCTCTCTTCAAACAAACAAACAAAATCTGTTATTACTATGTAGATCAAGACCATGGATTTGGGTTTAATTGTCCTCCGAGAATAAAAAAATATATATTATACTTTTATTACTACTTTCATCTGTTACTGTTGTGGTTTTTAATTGCTCTCTTCAACAAACAAACAAAAATATCTATTCTGTTTACTATTACGTAGACCAAAACCATGGATTTGGGTTTAATTGCCCTCACAGAACAAAAAAAAGTATATCATTTTTTATTACTACCTAGATGAAAACCATCCTATGTAAGGCATAAAATAATATAAGATTTAACGCTGAAAGTTATATCCAAACAGATTAAAAAAAAACATACATAGCAAACATATAAACCGATCACGTATATGTCTTTATCCAAAACACACACAGACCCACACACACAGACACACACACACAGACACACACACACACACACACACACACACAGACACACACACACACACACACACACATACACACAAATAAATACATAAACGAAAAATAAATCAGTAATACCAATACAAATAAATAAACGAATAAACAAACAAACAAACAAATGAATAATAAAATAAATAAACTCTAAACAAACCAAACAAACAAATGAATAATAAAATAAATAAACGAATAAACAACAACAAACAACCAATGAAATAATAAATAATAAACGAATAAACAATAAACAAACAAACAAACAAAAACAAACAAACAAACAAATAAATAATAATAAAAAACTAACGATAAACAAACAAACAAACAAATGAATAATAAAAAAATAAACAAACAAACAAACAAACGAATAATAAAATAAACTAAAAAAAACAAACAAACAACAAATAAAATAAAAATAAAATAATAATAAAACCGCAAACTCACTTTCGCAATCACAGCGCCAACCGCCGCATAGTCCGTGTCATGCTGCGATGTCGAAAGCTCAGGCGACCGGCGAGTGACACGTATCTGTCATGCGGTATCTGTCATGCGGTGCCTGCGATCAGAATGCAAAGGCAGACGGCGAGTCATGGCCCGCGAGTGCATGACAGGAGCCGCCGCCGCCGCCGACCCATGGGAAGACAAGGCGTCGCATGACACACTGGCTGTCACGCGCAGACGCTATGACAGAGGTGACTTTCTCTCTTACGCTGATTTTGTTGTGGTTATTTACGCACGGAGAAAGTGAGGCGAGAGAGGGCCGAGGCATGGAAGAGGGAAGAAGGCGAGAGAGGGAGAGGGATAAGGAGATGAGAGGTGGAAAGAGAGGGGGAGGAGGGAAGGAGGAAGGGGGAGAAAGTGAGGTGAGAGAGGTGAGGAAGAAGGAGAGGGATAAGAGAAAGAGAAAGAGGGAGAAGGAAAAGGGAGGGAGGGAGATAGTGAGGTGAGAGAGGTGAGGAAGAGGAAGAGGGAGAGGGATAAGGGATAGAGGGAAGGGGAAGGGAGAGAGAGAGAGAGAAGAGAGAGGAGAGGAAGGAGAGGGAGGAGGGAAGAGAGAGAAGAGAGAGAGAGAGAGAGAGAGAGAGAGAGAGAGAGAGAGAGAGAGAGAGAGAGAGAGAGACAGAGACGAAGAGACAACCATTAAAAAAGAAAAAAAGAAAAGAGATACAAACAAACACAAACAGAAAGAAAAATAGAGAAAATAAAAAAAAGACATCTAAACCATTCAAACCCCTCATCTAAAAAAAAAAAAAAAAAAAAAAAAAAAAATCCCCCCCTGCCCCCCTTAAAAAAAAAAAAAAAAGAAAAAAAAAAAAAAAATAAAAATCACCTCTAAATCAGCCAGTTTTCCGAGCGTGGAAAACTCCGGCAAAAAAAAAAAAAAAAAAAAAAAGCCTTATATGCCTCAGTGACTGAATGAGTGAGTGAGTGGTCCGCATCCATGGCCGAGTCTGCGCCGCGGATTTGGGCTAAATATAGACCATATGATTCGTCAGATTCCGGAAACCGAGATTGTAGAAAAGACGTAGAAAAGAATTCCTTTTTTTTGGTGTTCCCACGGCAAATGAGGAGCGGAATTCGGTCTGTGAATAACTGTGGACGGTGTTGGTCTTTCCTTCTCTCTTTCTCTGTTTTCTCTTTTCTTTTCTTGCTTTTTTCTTTCTCCTTCGGCCGTTTCCTAACTATCTTTATTTTTATCTTTTCTTGAATTTCTTTCTCTCTCTCTACATATATATGTATTATAGTACACATATGCATATAATATACATATATACACACATACACACACACACACAACACTACCAGATAATGTATGTGAGTGTGTGGTTGTGTGTGTGTGTGTGTGTGTGTGTGTGTGTGTGTGTGTGTGTGTGTGCGTGTTGTGTGTGTGTGTGTGGTGTGTGTGGTGTGTGTGTGTGTGTTGTGTGTGTGTGCGTGTGTGCTGTGTGTCGTGTGGTGTGGCATATATACGATCATATATACATATAATACATATAAACACATATACAAACATTACATAAACACATCTACATATATACACACATAACATTAATAAACACATACAAATTACCATATACAGTCATAGCACATGATAGAGCAAGGCGCTCGTGACACACTCCATCAACAACCCGCAAACCACGCCGCCCGCCCACGCTGACACACAGGCTCGGTCACGCACAGAACCCCCCACCCCACCCCACACCACCCCCCGCCACCCACCCACCACCGCCACGAAATCCCAGTGAAAGATTCCGAGGAGATATGCTGTCAATCCCCCCATCCACCCCCTCACCCCCCCACCCTCCACCACCTCCACCCCCCCCCCCCACAACCCGCACACCCCCTTCAGTAGTCGACGTTCATCGGAGACAAAAAAATAAAATAAATAAATAAAGAAAAAGAAAGAAAGACAGAGAAGAAAAAAGGACGTTTATCGGGAGACAAAAAAAATAAGAAAAGGAAAGAAAGAGAGAAAGAGAGAAAGAAAAAGGGCGTTCATCCGGAGACAAAAAAAAAAAAAAAAAAATAAATAATAATAATAATAATATAAAATAAAGAGAGAAAAAGGAAAAACAAAAACAAAATCAATTACCCGCATCTTTACTCCGGTATTACGTTACTTCACATAAAAAAAACGTACCCGGTATAGGTGATTCTGTGCCCGGTCGCATGTAGAAAGGTGGGGGGGGGGTTAAGAGGGAGCGAAGGAGAGACAGAGAGATTGAGAGATTAGGAGACAGGAGATACGGAGAGAGAAAGAGAAAAGCGGAGAGATAGAGAGATTGAGAGAGAAGAGATACGGAGGGAGAAGGAGGAAGGAGAGACAGAGAGATTGAGAAACAATGAGATACGGAGAAGACAAGAGATAGGAGAGACTAAGAGACAGAGAGAGAAGATGACTACGGAGAGAGAAAGAAAAGGAGGAGAGGACAGAGAGATTGAGAGGCAAGAGATACAGAGGAGAAAAGAGGAAGAAGGAGAGACAAGAGACAGAGAATGAACAGGATAGATAGATAGACAAATATAAATATATGCGGAAAGCGATAGAGAGACAGGGATACAGGGGTAAAGGAGAGAGAGAGATAGACAGATAGAGCGGAAGAGAGAGAGGAGCGAGGAGAGGAGAGAGGAGAAAGGAGAGAGAGAGAGACGAGAAGAGACCGGATGAGGAGAGAGAGAGAGAGAGAGAGAGAGAGATGAGAACGAGAGATGAGAGAGAGAGAGCAGCACCACGAGAGCGGTCTAAGATCGAGAGAGAGCATGATCAAGCGAGATAGGAGAGATGACGGACGCAGAGGATGAGATGAGAGAAGAACGAAGAGAATCGATCGAGGCGAGAGATGAGAGAGGACAGACAGATCAGACAGAACAGACAGATGTGATACAGCAGTGAGTAGTGTGAGAGAGAGATGAGTTACAGCGAGTTGACAGAGAGTACAAGATGATGCTGCTGCCCACGTCGACCCTAACCCATTTTCACAGGAGAACCGCTGGATGGATAGAGTGAAAAACGCGTGACCCTTTAGGTGGTTGATCGGTGGGGGGTGGGCTTGCTGCCTATAGTGTGCGTGTGCCTTCCACCCNTTCGTGTGTGCTGTGGTGTGTGTGTGTGTGTGTGTGTGTGGTGTGTGTGTGTCGTGTGTGTGTTGTGGTGTGTGTGTGTGTGTAGGTGCGTGCGCGAGTGCGCTGAGTCGTGTGTGATGCGTGTGAGTGTTCGCTTCTGTGTGTGTGCGTTGTGTGTGTTTGTGAGTGTGTGTGTGTGCGAGGCTGTTCTACGATGTCTGTCCTTCTTAAGTTCATGTGTGTAGTGGTGTATATATATCACATATAAATATAATATATATATATATACTATAATATATATATATATATACTATATATTTATCATATATATCATATATAATATATATATATAATCATAACTATACATATATATCTATAATTACATACATATATATATATATATATATACTACTATATATATTTCATCCTTCAATAATCCGCTTGACGGGCTGTGCTCGCGTGTCCCATGAAAGCAATGTAAGCGCACATGAGTCGACACATTTAATGCGAAGTCAGCCCACGAAAGCACTCGCTTACCGAAAGGATTGACGACAACCCAGGCAAAAAGAACGAATAATTCTTACAAAAAAATAATACGACAACGAACCGAAAAGAAAAGGAAGAGACAGAGAGAAAAAAAGCAAGTGGACAAAACAGCCAAAGGCACTCAAAGACCGCAATAGATTCTAAAAAAACGAAAGAAAGAAAAGAAAGGAAGAGAGAGAGAGAAAAAAAAACGGAGTGGTATAATGACTGCCAAGAGGAGTCCGAGAAAGGACCCCCCCCCCGCCTCACCACGCCCACGCTGTCGGCCCTCCCTACGGGGGGGTGGGCGGCCAGCGGACGAACACAAACGGCAACGGCATAAATATAAAAAAATAAAAAATATAACAAATTATAAATTAAAATTGTCATTATTCTTAATCATTCTTAACCATCATTAAATATTGCTCACTATTATTATCATTAATATCATTAATATATCATCATTGCCATTACGCAATCAACCCGAATACTCCACCACCGCAGAGAAGAGAGAGAGAATGACGAGAGGAAGACCCGAGACGAGAGAGAGAGACGAGCAGAGAGAGAGAGAAGAGACGAGAGAGAGAGACGGACGAGAGAGAAAGAGAGAAAGAGAGAGAGAGAGAGAGAGAGAGAGAGAGAGAGACCGAGAGAGAGAAGAGAGAGAAGAGAGAGAGAGAGACGAAGAGAGAGAGAGAGAAAGAAGACGACACAGACAGAGAGAGAGAGAGAATCGACACAAACAAGAGAGAGAGAGACGACATAGGACAGAGCAGAGAACAGACAAAACAAACAGAAAACAGACATACCAGAGAGAAAAAAAAACTCACACGAGGGTGGGGTGGGGTGAAGGGAAGGGTGCAATGAGGGAGAGAGGGAGAGAGAGGGAAGAGATAAAGAACCCGGCCACGGACCGCATTCCATCACCCTCCAACCCCTGGAACCTTCCATCACACGGGAGAATGGATATCGTACCTCATCAGCTGAATATTGAAAGTTAAAATTAAGATATTAAATTCCGATGCGAATCAACCCCCTAAAGCCTCACCCTCTCTTCTCTCCATCTATATTCCTCTTCATCTTTACTTTATCTTTGTCTCTCTTCACCCCTACAGTCCTCATCCTCTCCCCTACCCTATCTTCGTCTACTCGCCCTTCCCCGCAACTCATCGTCCGCCTCCTCCCTCCTTGCTCCTCTTTCCTCCTTCTCCCTTACTCTCCGTCCTCGTCCCTTCTGCTCCTCCTCCCTACTCTCGTCCCCTCCTCCCATCCTCTGTTCTCTCATGCCATAGTCCCTTACTCTGCTTTTCCTCTCCTATTCTTTCTTCCTTCTCTCCTTTCCTTCTTCTCTTCTTCTGTCCTTCTTCTTCTTCTTCCTCATCCTCTCCTCCCTCTTCATCCTCCTCCTTCTCCTCCTCCTCTCTCCCTTCCTTCTTCCTTCTTACTCTCGTCTCCCCAAATATCTTTCCTTTCTCACTTTCCTTTCCTCCTTTTAATCAACAGATTGGTGGGGTGAAGTAGAGAGTGGGGGAGTGAAACGGGAATAAGGTGGAGAGAGAGGTGGTCGCAACAGAGAAAGAAGGAAAAAAAATGGGAAGGGAGAAAAAAGGCAGAGGAAAGTATGAAAGAAAGGGAAGAGGAGGAGAAGGGAAAAGAAGGAAAGGCGAAAGAAGGGAAGAAAGAAAAGAAAGAAACCGAAGAGAAGAAAAAGCAGAACAAAGAAGAAGATAATAAAAAAAAAAAAAACTCGATGAATGAAAACAACCTAAAAATCAGACAAAAAGCAGTAAAAAAAAAAAGTAATAATAATAATAAAATAAATAAAAAAAAAAAATAAATGGGTGAAACAAAGACCGTTAAACCACAGAACCAGCGAAAGACACGAGGCAATTGGAGCTAACAACCATCGTTACCGTCATTAACGCCGAACCGTCAGATGCTGATCATCAAAGATAGTGAAAGAAAAACCGGTAGTCGGAGTCATTAATGCAGACGCCATCGTGATAAAGAAGCCGATTATAAATTCACAATAATGACGGGTTTGGTTGCGGTGCATGATGGAGGGCAGGCAGTAGGAGGAGTAGTTAATGGTGAATTGGATGATTAATAAAAGATCGAATCAGTAATCATTGATCCATTGTAATTGTCATTATTTTTATCATTCTTATCATTAATCATTCTCCTTAAATATCAGCATTATTAATAATTTTCATTAATATCATTTATTATCAGTAAAATCATCAATCTATCCATTAATATCATCAATTATCATTAATATGCATCAATCATCATTTAAAATATCATCCATTATTATAATTAATATCGTCATTATCATACACTAATATCATAATTATTATCAATTTAATATTCATCATCAGTGTCCATTACTCCGTGCTATAATAATTAAATCATCATGCAAATATCCATTAAGCATTAACACCATCATCATAATCAACAACCAATTATCGAATCAAATCATGATTACAATTATCATCAAATAAATGACCACCAATCATGCCCGACACTGGAACTAAAGAAAAAACGAAAAAATGAAAAAATAAAAAACGAAAAAAAGAAAAAAAAAGAAAAAAGAAGAAAAACGAAAAAAGGAAAAAAGAAAGAAAAAAACGAAAACGAAAAAAAGGGGGAAAACGAAAAAAGGAAAAAAACGAAAAAAACGAAAACGAAAAAAAGGAAAAAACGAAAATAGGAAAAAAAAAACTCCAACGGGGGGGGGGGGTGAAGGCAAGGCTGAAATGAGGGAGAAATGAGAACCGGACACAGATAGTAACTTACCCCATATGCCTGACTAATCAATTACTATTACTTATTGCTTATCATAATGTTATTAACGCAATCAGATCACGTTTATTTGTTTTTAATTTTCTTCCACTAATACTGATCATTATATTATACCACTTACTAACTCTCACTATTGCTACTATTACTATTCTTTTTTTCTACTATTTGCTGTACCACCATCTTTAATCATCTATCTTTCATACCATCATCATCATCATTAATAATGTTATTAACCATTCCTATTATTGCTATCCATCATTATTATCATTATTACTATCATCATTACCATTATTATAACATTATCGAAAATTATTTTTCCACCTCACAAAAATAACCCTTTTCTACATAGATTCTTCAATTAATAATAATATACTATATTTTTTAAATATTTCCTTAAGCAAAGATTCTTTAAACAAGCGAAGAAAAACGAAGACGAGAAATAAATAAATAAAATAAAAAAATTAAAGAAAACGGAAACCCTACGAACAAGAGACAAGAGAGAAAGCGCATGGGGTGAACGAGTGGGGGTGGGGGGGGTGGTGGGGGAGGGGTAGAGGGGTGGGGAAGGAGGGGGAGAAGTTGGCCAGACGTTACATGAATAAATTTTAAAACCTCATTTACATGAATCCGAGACGAATAGAAAAATCCTTTTCTCCCGACCGCTATCTCCTCCTCCTCCTCCCTCCTTCTCTCTTCCTCCCTCCTTCTCCTCTTCCTCCTCCTTCTCCTCATCCTCCTCATCTTCTTCCTTCTCCTCTTCCTCCCCTCCTTCTCCTCTTCCTCCTCCTCACTCCTCCTCTTCCTCCTCCTCCTCCTTCTCCTCCTCCTCTTCCTCCCTCCTTCTCTTCCCCCTTTTAAACCCTCAATTTGACATGAATCCGGAAGACCGAATAAAAAATCTTTTCTCCCGACCGCTTTCTCCTCCTCCTCCTCCTTCTCCTCTTCCTCCTCCTTCTCACTCTTCCTCCTCCTCATCCTCTCTTCTCCTCCTCCTTCTCCTCTTCCTCCTCCTCCTTTCTCTTCCTCCTCCTCCTCCTTCTCCTCTTCCTCCTCCTTCTCCTCTTCCTCTTCTCCTGCCTCTTCCTCATCCTCCTCCTCCTTCTCTCTTCCTCCTCCTCCCTCCTCCTCCTCCCTCCTCTTTCTCCCTCCTCTTCCTCTCCTTCTCCTCCTCCTCCTCCTCCCCTCACTCACTCCTCCCTCTCCTCCTCCTCCTCCTCCTCCTCCTCCCCGCAAACCTCATTTACATGAATCCCGGAGACGAAAATAAAAATCTTTTCCTCCGACCGCTTTCTCTCCACCCTCCTCCTCCTCCTCCTCCTCCTCCCCCTCTCCTTCCCCTCTTCCTCCTCCTCCTCCTTCTCCTCTTCCTCCTCCTCCTGCTCTCCTTCCTCCTCTCCCTCCTCTTTCTCCTCCTTCTCCTCTTCTCCTCTCCTCCTCTCTCCCATCCTCCTCCTCCTTTCCCTCTTCCTCTCCTCCTCTCCTCCTCCTCCTCCTCCTTCTTCTCCCTCTTCCTCCCCTTCTCCTCCTCCTCCTCCTCCTCCTCCTCCTCCTCTTCCTCCTCCTCCTCCTCCTTCCTTCTCCCCTTTAAAAACCTCATTTACATGAATCCGGAGACGAATAAAAATCTTTTCTCCCGACCCGCTTCTCCTCCTTCCTCCTTCTCTTCTCCTCTTCCTCCTTCCTTTTCTCTTCCTCCTCCTTCTCCCTCTTCCTCCTCCTCCTCCTCTCCTCTCCTCCTCCTCCTCTCTCCTCCTCTTTCCTTCCCCTTTTTAAAACCTCATTTACATGAATCCGGAGACGAATAAAAATCTTTTCTCCCGACCGCTTCTCCTCCACCTCCTCCCTCCTCCTCTCCTCCTCCCTCCTCTTCCCTCTTCCTCTTCCTCTCTCCTTCCTTCTCCTCTTTTCCTCCTCCTTCTCCTCTTCCTCCTCCTCCTCTTCCCCCTTTTAAAACCTCATTTACATGAATCCGGAGACGAATAAAAATCTTTTCTCCCGACCGCTTCTCCTCCTCCTCCTCCTCCTTCCTCCTCCTCTTCCTCCTCCTTCCTCCTCTCTCCTCCTTCTCCTCATCCTCCTTCCTCTCCTCTCCTCTTCCTCTCCTCCTTCTCTTCCCTCTTTTAAACCTCATTTACATGAATCCGGAGACGAATAAAAATCTTTTCTCCCGACCGCTTCTCCGGACTACCTGGTCGGCCGGATAATTCTAGGTTGCGGGAACAATTAACCGGCAAGGGTTGTTGTAGGGGAAGAGGGGCGAAGGGGGAGGGGAGAAGAGGGGGAGGGGAGGAAGTAGGGGGAGGGGAGGAGAGAGGAGGAAGGAGGAGGAGGAGAGGAGTAGGGGGAAGGAAAGGGAGGAAAAGGGAGGAGGGAGGGGAGGGAGGAGGGAGAGGGAGTAAGGGAGGGGAAGGATGAGGAGGAAGGGAGGGGGGAGGAGGAGGGGATGAGAGGGAGGGGGAAGGGAGAAGAAGCTCGAGACTGACCGGTGTTCCTCCTCTGCTATACCCATTCGACTGTACCTTCCTCCTACTCTGTGTTATTCTACGTTGTTTTTTTTACTCTATTTTCTACTTATCTACCCTCTTTACCTTAGGGTCAACTTAACTACCCTACCCATCGCCCCCTCGCCTTCCCCCTCCCCTTCCCATCCCTACCCTACTGTAGTCTGCTATGCTCTGGACTACTCTACTACCCTCCTTTTCCTTACCCTACCCTACTCTCCCATACCCTCCCTTCCTACCCTACTCTCCCTTACCCTACCCTACCCTACCATACCCAACCCCTACCCACTTCCCATTCCTTCTCCTACCCTACCCTCCACTACCCCTCCCTACCCCCTACCCCCCACCCTACCCACCCACCCCACCCCACCCCACCCTACCCCTACCGCTACTCACCCCACCCCACCCACCCAACCCTACCCACACCTACCCTACCTTACCCGCAGCACCCAGGAAGTGTGTCAGTGGCCCACATTTCGGGGCATTCATTATTTGGCATTCCACGTAATACCCACGGACTCCGGAGGCCCAAGAATGCAAAAAAAAAAAATAATAATAATAATAAATGATAATAAATAAATAAATAAAAGTCAAGCTACCTTTAATGAGAGAAAATTCGCACCTTTATCTAAGGGAATTCGCACTCCTTCTGCTTCGGGATCTGCGACCTTCCGAGTTCGGAGGTGGGCGCCGGGAGTCTGGGTTGTGGGCGTGGACTGGTCTCGTGGATGGTTGGTCTCGTTGTGTTGATTGTTGTGTTAGTTGTGTGGTTGTTTGTTGTGTGTTGTTTGGTGTGTGTGGGTTGGTGTTGTGGTGGTTGTGTGTGTTGTTGTGTTTGGTTGTGTGTCTGTTTTTTTTGGCCATATCTCTGTGTATGGCTGTGCTGTGTGTGTGGTTATGTGTCTATTTATCTATCTATCTAGACAGATAGATAGACAGAGGGAGCGGAAGAGAGAGAGAGAGAGAGAGAGAGAAGAGAAGAGAGAGAGAGAGAGAGAGAGAGAGAGAGAGAGAGAGAGAAGAGAGAGAGGAGAGAGAGAGAGAGAGAGAGAGAGAGAGAGAGAGAGAGAGAGAGAGAGAGAAGAGAGAGAGAGAGAAGAGAGAGAGAGAAAGAAAGAAAGAAAAGAAAGAAAGAAAGAAAGAGAGAGAGAGAGAGAAGAAAACGGAAAGAAAACGAGTTGTGTTCACCGTTAAGAACAGTGAGAGCCAGACAGGTTTTCGCTTTCGGAGCGTATATGAAAACGCCTAAAACATCGAAAAATCCAACACACACACACACACACACACACACACACACACACACACACACACACACACACATACACACACACACACTCACACACATAACCCCCCTTCCAACACACACACACACACACACACCACACACACACACACACACACACACACACACACACACCACACACACACACACACACACACACACACACACACACACACACAACACCACTTCACACACATAACCCCCCTTCACACACACACACACACACACACACACACACACACACACACACACACCACACCACACACACACACACACACACACACACACACACACACACACACACACACACATACACACACCACACACACACACCACACACAACCACTTCACACACATAACCCCCCTTCCAACACACACACACACACACAAAATAAATAATATATAATAATGATAATAATAATAATAATAATAATAATAATAATAATAATAATAATAATAATAATAGTTAAAAAATAATAGTAATAAATAATAATAATAAAAAATAATAGTAATAGATAATAATAAAAATAATAAGAGTAATAAATAATAATAAAAATACTAATACTAATAAATAATAATAAAAATAATAACAATAATGATAAAAGAAATGAAAAAAAAAACACAGCCAAGAAAATTGGACGGCTGGACGGTTCCGTGAGAGCGTATGTGCGAACGGCTGAAGTATATGCGACGGCTTCCGTATGTGCGAACGGCTGGTGTATATGCGAGCAGCTAGGGTATGTGCGGACGATTTCCGTATGTTTGAACGGCTTGTATGTGTACGGGCGGCCTGCGCGAACGGCTGAGTATGTTTGCTGCTGGTGATATGCGAACAGCTAGAGTATATGCGACCATTTGAGTATGTTGGAGTATGTGCGAACGGCTGGAGTATGTGCGGACGGAGAAGCGAATGTGCGGACCGACGTAGTCTTCCTTTCCTCGTCTCTCCCAGATGCGAGGAAAAGGAGTACATGCCACGAAAGGAGTGAAGGAGAGAGGGAAGTTGAGGAGAGAGGGGAGAGGGAGGAAGAAGGTAGGGAGAGGGGGAAGGAGTGTAGCAAGAGAGAGGGAGGATGAGGAATTAGAGGACGAGAGAAGGAGGAGAGGAGGAGGAGATGAGGAGAGGAGAGAGGGAGAGGGAGGAGTTGGAGGAGAGAGGGAGAGGAGGAGGAGTGAGGAGTAGAGGGAGAGGAGAGTAGGAGGAAGAGGAGAGGGAGGAGAGGGGAGGAGTGAGAATGAGGGAGAGGAGAGTAGTGGAGAGGAGAGGGAGGGGAGGAGTGAAATAGAGGGCGAAGAGGAGGAGAGAGAGAGAGGAGAGGAATGAGAGAGGGAGAGGAGTTTGATGAGGAATAGGACGAGAAGAGAAAAGGAGAGAGAGGAGTGAGGAGAGAGAGAGAAAGATGAGGAATAGAGGACCAGAGAGGGAGAGGAGAGAGGAGAGAAGGAGAGGAGAGTTCCACTCAACAATCTTCCAGGACATCCACTTTGATAAAGAATGACAAGCGATTCAGAGAAGGAGGAAATAAGGAAAATAATACAATAACTGGTTTTAAAAAAAAAGTAGGAAGAGGCATAGACTGAATGAGATAGATTTAGAAAGGTATTG
>NW_020869362.1:141388-147352 GCF_003789085.1 Penaeus vannamei | reverse complement strand
TGTGTGTGTGTGTTGTGTGTGTGTGTGTGCTCTGACTTGTAGTGTGTGTGTGTGTGTGTGTGTGTGAAGGGGGTGTAAGCGATGTGTGTGTGTGCACGTGGCATGTGTGTGTAAACGATGAGTGTGTGGTGGTGTGCACGTTGTGTGTAATGTGTGGGTGGGTGGTGTAAAGCGATGTGTGTATGTGTGGTGTGTGTGACCGTGCAAAGACGTGTGTAAATATCGGTATATAAACATCCCTCTCTCTCTCTTCCTCTCCTCTTGCTCTCTCTCTTCTCTCCTTCTCTCCTCTCTCTCTCTCTCTCTCTCTCTCTCTCTTCTCTCTCTCCTCTCTCTCTTCTCTCTCTCTCCTCTTCTCTCTCCCTCTCTCTCTCTCTCTCTCTCTCTCCTCTCCTCTCTCTCTCTCTCTCTCTCTCTCTCTCTCTCTATCTATCTATCTCTCTCTCTCTCTCTCTCCACAGACACGCACACACACACACACATGCCATTTAATACCACGGGAATATTGCACATGTGTACGTCTGCAGGTAGTGTGCGTATTATATGTTTGTTTATTTAATGATTTAGCACGATCTTTCTCTGACGCATATTATCATTTCTTTTAAACTTCCAGTATTAGACTTTAATCTCGTCTTTTATATATTTCCCTCTTTTATCACAATTTCTCTCTTTCTTCCTCATTTCTTTTTTTTTCCCTCTCATTCTTCATCTTTCTCCCCCTCCCTCCTTCCTTTTCCTTCCTTCTTCCCTCCCCCCCCTTTTCCCCCCCCCCTTCATATATCTCGGCCGAACTATTTGCATACTTAGAGCAATTTTCCAGACTGTTTATTGTTCGGGATTGTTTGTTCAATCCTGTGAATGATTTACACCTGTTTGTCCTCACCTGTGTGTGCTTGAGCAGGCTGTCAGGAAGTCCATGTTTTGTTTACACTCTCATGACTGCCTCTTCTAGACCTAGTCTCGGCCTGGTAGCCCCTTGGTCTTTTTTTTTTCTTTCTTCTTTTCTTAGACCTTTCTAGATCACTCTGTTGGTCCGATATTGTCAGAATGGGCTGGAGGGTCATTCTCAGACCTACAGTAGCCCCCACCTTGGTTTTTTTTCTTCTTTCTTTCTTTTCTAAGACCTGTCTAGACCTTCTAGATCACTCTCTTGGTCTGAGACTGATTCTGAGACCCGCCGAAGACAATGACTATATGGAATTGTGTTAAAACTCGTGGATTAAAGATTGTGGAACAGCGTCGTCCTGGAGGCAAGCTAAGGGCATATTTCTTCGAGACAAAATTGCAAGTCAGATCACTCTGGACCAAGCTAGATCAGGATTTGGAATTCAACGGAAGGAGAATATAACTAGGACCACTAGGTCATCGAACCACGAAAGGCAAGCACAGGTCACTAAACCACGAAAGACAGGTCATCGAACCATCTACAGCAAGAACAGGTCATCGAACCACGAAAGGCAAGCACAGGTCACTGAACCACGAAAGCCAAGCACAGGTCACTGAACCACGAAAGGCAAGCACAGGTCACTGAATCACGAAAGGCAAGCACAGGTCATCGAACCACGAAAGGCAAGCACAGGTCACTGAATCAGGTCATCGAACCACGAAAGGCAAGCACAGGTCATCGAACCACGAAAGGCAAGCACAGGTCATCAGGTCATCGAACCACGAAAGGCAAGCACAGGTCATCGAACCACGAAAGGCAAGGCACAGTCACTGAATCACGAAAGGCAAGACAGGTCATGAATCACTACAGCAAGCAAGGTCATCGAACCACCTAAAGCAAGCACAGGTCAGTGCAAGCACAGGTCATCGAACCACCTAAAGCAAGCACAGGTCATCGAACCACTAGCAAGAACAGGTCATCGAACCACGAAAGGCAAGCACAGGTCATCGAACCACCTAAAGCAAGCACAGGTCATCGAACCATCTACAGCAAGAACAGGTCATCGAACCACGCAAGCACGGGTCACTAAACCATGAAAAGCAAGCACGGGTCACAGAACCACGAAAGGCAAGCACAGGTCATCGAACCGTCTTATTACTTAGGCAAGCACAGGTCATCAAACCACCTAAAGCAAGCACAGGTCATTGAACCACGAAAGGCAAGCTCAGGTCATCGAACACAAGCCAAACATCCCCAAAACAAAAGCAAGTCAAGTCAACTCAAACCAAACCAAAGCATCCTCAACCCTTCAAACCAAGCCAAGCAGAGAGGCCAAACTACCTCCAGGACCAAAGTAAAACAAGTCAAGCCAGACCAAAACCAAACCAAACCGAAACAAGGAGAAACCAACCCAACCTCCAGGACAAAGGCAAGCTAAGTCAAACCAAAGCAAGTCAAGTCAAGCCAGAGCAAGCCAGAGCAAGCCAAGTCAAGCCAGAGCAAGCCAAGTCAAGCCAGAGCAAGCCAAGTCAAGCCAAAGCAAGCCAAGTCAAGCCAGAGCAAGCCAAGTCAAGCCAGAGCAAACCAGTGTTGAGTTGGGTTGCAGCGTGACCAAGTTGCAATGATAGCTCTTAAAAGGTGAGAGAGCGACATATGCATATAGAACATGTGCATTGCAGAAGAGTGTATATTTTTCTTGCTTAAAGTCAACAAGCTGCGTAATTCCGACACGCAGAGCAAATAACGACCAGTTTAAAATGAATGAAAAAAAAAAATCCCGTGATCGGATGTTTGTCTGTCTGTCTGTCTGTTTGCTTGTCTGTTTTGGGAGGGGGGTGCTTTGTTTGTTTGTTTGGCGGGGGAAGGGGGTAAAGTTGGTGTGTTTGTTTGTGTGTCTGTGTCTGTGTGTTTGTGTGTGTTGTGTCTGTGTGTTCTGTGTGTGTGTGCGTGTGTGTGTGTGGTGTTTCGCGTGTGTGTGTGTGTGTTTTGAGTTTGTGTCTGTGTTTGCGCGCGCGTGTGTGTGTATGTGTACGTATTCGGGTAAGCATACGAAAGTAACTTGCCATTGATCTACGCATACCTGTATGTACACACAGCTAGGTACGCACACACACAAACACACACACACACACACACACACACACATGTATATGCGCACTTTTTCTGTTGGCGGCCATGCTGTCTGACACCGGAATGTAAATGCTAAAAGTTAAGATACTTAAAAAAATATGTAAGATCTTTTTATTTTACAAACTATATGTGTACTTTTGTTATAACTGTCATGTCATTATGTTGATGACAGTTTCAGTATGTCTAATAATGATGATGATGATGATAATGATGATAACAACATAGCTAACAGAAATGATAATAATGATAATGATAACAATGTTACTGATGATAATTATATTGTTAATAATAATGATGATGATGGTAATGATAATAAAGATAATAAGAATAATAAAAATAATAGCAATAATAATGATAATGATAATAATAATAACAGCAACAACAACAACAACAATAATAATAATAATGATAATGATAATAATAATAATAATGATAATATAAATGAAAATAATGGTCATGATAATAATGATAATAATCAGAATCATGCAAATTATAAAATGATAATGATAATAATAATGACAATAAATGTATTGATAATAAGGATAATGGTGATAATGATAATTATGATGATAATAACAATAAACAGAGAGAGACAGAGATAGATATAGACAGACAGACAGAGACAGACATACACACACAAACAGATAGACACAGACAGACAGACAGATAGACCTTTCATGAAGCTAGCCAACCATAACCACAGTAATTGCAACACAACAGTACACGCAAGTTTTGTAATAGTCACCCCAGTAACATTCCGTAATAGGGAAGAAAATATTATAGCGATCAAATATGTCTTATATATGGAATATACATGGAATATAGAAGTAAAAAAAAATTAAATGAAATGGATAATTAAATATTGATAAAATAGAAATGATTAATAACTGATATAGTAGAAAAAGTTTCGGTGACTTCCTGTATATATACTGAATATATAGGATATATATTATATATATATATATATATATATATATATATATATATATATATATATTATATATTTATATATATATATTTCTCTTGTATTTGTATATCAAATATATCTATTCAGATATTTTCATTGTTAGTTATTACCATTGTTATCATCATAATTATTATTATCACTATCATTATTGTAATCATTATCATTATCATTGTAATCATTATCAACCATATCATAATACTATATTAACCTCTAATTCATTACTACATTCTCCTCCTCATCATTACCACCCATCATCATAGTCACCATTAGTCACCATTATCACCATTATCTTCATTATCATCCCATTTAAATCCATAACGATGAGGAAAAAGAACATTTAACGAAACTGCTGAATCATGTTCCTGCTTAGTCCTCTTTCGCAAGCAGACATCGCAGGCGCAGGTGGAAGCGTGCTTGCGTCTGCTTTCAGTCTTCGATTTTGTCTGCTTTTTGCCTGCTTTCAAGGGGGAGGGGCCAGCTTATTTAGATATATATTTTTTTTCTTTATTTATTTTATTTTATTTTATTTTATTTTTTTGGTTCTTTTTTCATTTTTGGGGGGGGGTTCTTTTTTATTTTTCATTTTTATTCTGTGTATTTTTTTTCTTTCTACTTTTTTTTTGAGATTTGGGATATCTGTTTTCTTTTTTATTATATAAAAGAGGGATTTGTTTTTCTTTCTCTCTTTCTCGCTTTCTCTCTCTCTATTTCTCGCTTTCTGTCTCTCTCTCTGTTTCTGTTTGTCTGTTTCTTTTGCTGTCTGTCTGCCTGCTTATCTGTCTGTCTATGTTTCTCTTTCTCTAGTCCTAAGTCTTTTCTTCCCTTTCTCTGTCTGTATGTCTCTCTCTCTCTCTCTTTATCTATCTATCTATCTCGCGCTGTCTCTGCCTCTGTCTCTCTCTCTCTCTCCCTTTCTCTCTCTCTCTCTCTCTCTCTCTCTCTCTCTCTCTCCACACAAAAATCTTCCACCTCCCCTCTTTTTAAAACCAAAATACACCGACTAATATCAATGGAAAAAGAAAGAGAAAAAAGAAAAAAATGAAGGAAAAATTAAAAGTTCAAAATAGACTAAACACGGACGAATAAAAAGAGAAAATAAATAAAAAAAAAAAATCCCCGACTAATGTCAATGTAAAATAAAAAGAAAGGAAAAATTAAGAAAAAAAATATAAGTTCAAAATAGACTAAACAAGGACGCAAAAAAAAAAAAAAGGATTTTCATTTCTTAAATTTCAATTCCCATTTTCTTCATTTTTTTTCTGTTTTTGTGCGTATGTTTGTTTCCTCAATCACGTGACCAGCCAATCAAACAAGCCTCCCCCCTCCCCCTCCCCATCTCCTTCTCCTTGCCCCCCCCCTCATACCCCTCCCCTTCTCCGTCTCCTCCCTTTCTCTCATTTCCCTTTTATTCCTTTCCCCTTCCTCCCTTATCGCCCCCTTTTTCTGTTTTTTTTTTTATACCTCTCATACCCTTATTCTCTTTTATTTTATTCATTTTTATTTTTTTCCATTTCTTTTTAAATTCTTTTTGTCACACTCACTTCACTCTCTCTCTCTCTCTCCCCCTTTCCTCCTCCCTCTCCTCTTTCTTCCAGCCTTCCTCATCCCTTTCCTCTTCCCCCCCCCCACCTTTCACTCCTTCCATCCCTTCCCTCCCCCCCCCCCACCTTCTCACTCCTTCTATCCCTTCCCTTCCTCCTACCTTCCCTCCACCCCCCACGTTCTCCACCCCCTCCTCCTCCTATCCCTTTATCTCTTCCTCCCCCTCCCCCTCCTCCCTCCCATCCCTCCCCTCCCTCCCCATCCCCCTCCCTCCCTCCCTCCCATCCCCCCCCCCCCCTCCCTCTCTCCCCCTCTTCCCTCCTCCCTTCCCCCTCCCCCTCTCATCCCCCCTCCTCCCCTCCCACCCCACCCCCCCCCCCCGGACACAAGTGAGTCAAAACCGACAAGTTTGTTTTTGGAAACTTTTTTTTTTCTTTTT
>NW_020869362.1:126388-136388 GCF_003789085.1 Penaeus vannamei | reverse complement strand
CAAAAACTGTCATGAGGATAATGTCTCGAACCTCTTGGCTAGTGGCTTCACTGATACCTCTCCGAACACGAATAAAACAGCAACAATCGCATCATTATAAGGCCTTTTTAAATCGCATGTGACTGCATGACCGTCGGCAGTCACCAATGCCTGATAATAGAACCAATTTCTACGTCCGTTTCCCCGCTCTGCCACGTGACCCGTGACGTCACACGTCTATCCCATCTGGCTCCTCCCACTTTGGCTATCGCGTAACAGTGACGTCACGGACGGATCCCCTATTACTAGGATAGAAACTCAAGAACCTGAGGAATATCCTATGATGTGAGGCGTATCTTTTGACCTTTACCACAGGATAATAGGATCCACAACACGACCTGGAAGTGAAGGTTGGGGATAGGGTGACTGGTGACTGACCGCCACCATTACTCTGTCTGCATATTTCTCTTTTCTTTCTGTCTATCTCTCTTTGTCTTGTCTTTGTCTATCTCTCTTCCTTTTTCTCTTTTATTTCTGTCTATCTCTTTTATCTCTTTTCTTTCTGTCTCTCTTCCTCTTTCTCTTTTTCTGTCCTCTTTTCCTTTCTCTTTTCTTTCTGTCTCTCTTTCTCTTTCTCTTTTCTTTTTCTATACCCCCTGTCTTCTTTCGTCCTTTCTTCTTTACTTCCTTCATTTCTATCCCTTTTCCTCTTTTTCTTTTCGTTCTTCCTTTATCTTTTTTCTTTCTTTTTTCTCTTTTCCCACCTTCTCTCCTTTTAGGGTCTGTCTGTATCTCGTCTCTCTATCTCTTTCTCTCTCTCTCTCTCTCTCTCTCTCTCTCTCTCTCTCTCTCTCTCTCTCTCTCTCTCTCTCTCACCCACAACCACATTCAAAAGCAAAATAAATCATCGTGTTATAGACCATAAAAAGGGAATCTTGTACAATAACAATGGTTTTAAAATCGAAATTATTGTTTACAGTTTGTTAACCGACGCTTCCCACCAAGTTCAAAACGAGATCTAAAGAATGTATTGTTATCGATCGTGAAAAAGTGGAGAGGAAAGGCGAGATGTGAACATAGCTTTAATTGTGAAAAAAGAGAAGAAAGAAAGAAAGAGAGAACAAGTGTTAATTCGGTCCGGGATTGTTACCTATAAACAGATAGCTGTATTTAATTTTCCTTTGAGGATTATAATCTTTCCTCTCCCATTTTTCTTTCTTTCAGCCTTTTATTCAATTTTCTTCCATTTCTATTTACATATGAATCTGGCTCTAGGCTATAACGATACGTTTTAGTTCGTAATATATCTAAAATCTTTTTCCAAAGAGAACCTACTTTTTCGTTCAGAAAGTTAAACATGCGATCGTTAATATCAAACTTCCTTTAACACTGTTAAAATTCTCCGGTGATAATTCATCAGCTGGAGTTAAATATAATTCAACAGTTGTAGATCGTGATTCGCCGAACTTTGGAACAGAGCGTTTTGATATATTTGCGAAATGAGTGTACTTTCCATGAATGTTTCGCGGGTTCTGTGACCGTTCGAAGCTTCGTATCCCGTGTTCGAACAACCGAAAAATGTGATGTTCGAATAACGGGAACACCAATGTACTGTCGTTGTTTTGCTTTTGTTTTATTTGTTTATTTATTTATGTTTTTTAGTGTTTTTTGTAGTTGAATTGAATACTTTACTTTGTTATACACGGATGTAAAGATTCGATGTCATTTGATGTTTCATATCCAAAGTTCGAACTACTGAGACAGTTATTCGGACAACTGTGCATCTTCACTATCCTATCTATCTTTTATTCTCTCTCTTCTGTCTCTCCGTTTATGCTCTTTGGCAGTCGCGTGATAGTCGATCATCATTCGAACTCTCCTCTTCACTCTATATTTACTGAAACCTTCATGATATTTGACATTTACTTTAACTTCTGTCTGTCTCTCTCTCTCTCTCTCTCTCTCTCTCTCTCTCTCTCTCTCTCTCTCTCTCTCTCTCTCTCTCTCTCTCTCTCTCTCTCATTACTTGTACTTTCTACATCTACATGTCCTTATTTTCTATTCCCACGGTACCTAATCCTAATATTTATCAATTTCTGTCTTTCTCTCTCTTCTCTCGTCCTCTCGTCCTTACACAATATTCATAAATTTCTCTTTCTCTCTCTCTTCTCTCGTCCTTACACGATAATCATTCATTCCTCTCTTTTTCTCTCTCTCTTTGTCTGCATTTCTATTTTTTTTTTTTTTTTTTTGGTCCCACGATACTTTTCACCATTTTTTTTTCTTTAACTCAGTTCTCTTTTAATTACATTTTTTATTTTCTTCATCACACTTCCACTTTTTTACTTTATACCAAATCACAGCATTTATCAATTTCTCTCTCTCTCACACTTTCTCTACATTTTTTTTTTTTTTTTTTGGGGGGGGTCCCACGATACCTATTCACCATTCTTTTCTTCTTCTTCTTTTTTATTACACTTCTTTATCTCCATCTACATTTCCCTTTTTTCTTTATACCTAGTCACTGCATTTATCAATTTGTCCCACTATACCTATTCACTATTTTTTTTTCTTTAATTCAATTTTTATTTTAATCAATCACATTTTTTTTATTCTATTCATCTACACTTCCCTTTTTTCTTTATATCTGATCACAGCATTTATCAATTTCTCTCTCTCACACTTTCTCTACATTTTTTTTTTTTTTTTGGGGGGGGGGTCCCACGATACCTATTCACCATTCTTTTCTTTCTGTTCTTTTTTATTACACTTCTTTATCTCCATCTCCGTTTCCTTTTTTTCTTTATACCTAGTCACTGCATTTATCAGTTTGTCCCACGATACCTATTCAATTCTTTTTTTTTTTAATCAATCACATTTCTTTATTCTATTCATCTACACTTCCCTTTTTTTCTTTATATCTGATCACGGTATTTATCAATTTCCTCCTCTCTCTTTCTCTACATTTTTTTTTTTTGGGGGGGGCGGGGACACGATACCTATTCACCATTCACCATTTTTTTTTCTTTCAAATCGTTTTTAATTACATTTTATTTTCTTATTTTTTCTTTAATTCAGTTTTTTATTATATTTCTTTATATTCTTCATTTCTTCTTTAATTCAGTTTTATAAAATTACATTTCTTTATTTTCTTATTTTTTTCTTTAGTTCAGTTTTTTTTAATTACATTTCTTTATTTTCTTCATTTCTTCTTTAATTCAGTTTTATAAAATTACATTTCTTGATTTTCTTCATCTCCACTTCCCTTTCTTCTTTCTACCTAATCACAGCATTTATCAATTTCTTTCTCTCTCTCTCTCGTTCTCTACATTTTTGTCCCACGATCCCTATCTCCATCTTCTTTCAGTTCTTTTTTGTAAATTACATTTCTTTATTTTCTTCTCTCCTTCCCTTTCCTCTTTCTACCTATACAAGCATTTTATTCATTTCCTTCCTCTCTCTTCTCTCTACTTTTTTTTTAATTACATTTCTTCATTTTCATCTCCACTTCCCTTTCCTCTTTGTACCGAATCACAGCATTTATCAATTTCCTCTCTCTTTCTTAACTTTTTTTTTTTTTTTTTTTTCTTTACTTCTTCAATTGTGTTATCTCACTTTCCCTTCTTCTTTCTACCTAATCACAGCATTTATCAATTCCTCCCTCTCTTTCCTCTACATTTTTTTTTTTTTTTTTACATTTCTTCATTTTCATCTCCACTTTCCTCATCTTTCACTAATCACAGCATTTAACAAATTCCTCCTCTCTCTCTCAAATTTTTTCTTTTTTTTATCTCCACTTCCCTTCTTCTTTTTACCTAATCAGAGCATTTATCAATTTCCTTCTCTCTCTTTCTCTACAATTCTTTTTTTTATTATATTTCTTCATTTTCATCTCCACTTCCCTTTTATCTTTATACCTAATCACAGCATTTATCAATATCCTCCTCTCTCTTTCTCTACAATTTTTTTTATTACATTTCTTCATTTTCATCTCCACTCCCCTTTCTTTTATCTACCTAATCACAGCATTTATCAATTTCTCTCTCTCTCTCTCTCTCTCTCTCTCTCTCTCTCTCTCTCTCTCTCTCTCTCTCTCTCTCTCTCTCTCTCTCCTCGACAGTCGCATGGGCGGGCGTGGGTTGCCAGAGTGTCTGTGTGCGCGACCTTGTGCACGAGTCATGCGCCATTTGGCCCATTGTGGTCTCCAGCCGCCCATGCGTGGCGGGCGGGCGGTCGAGGAGGTGTTGGTGTATGGAGGCACGTTGTGGGGGCGGTTTTTTAGTTTTTTTTTTCCTTTTCTTGTTTTGGTGTTGTGTTTTTTTGATTGATTTATTTTTTTTCTTTCTTTCTTGTTTTGTTTTTTATGTTTTTTTATTGTTTCGTGTTTTTTTTCTTTCTTGTTTTGGTGTGATTTATTATTTCGTGTATTTTTTTTCTTTCTTGTTTTTTATGTTTTTTCGTGTTTTTTTTCTTTCTTGTTTTTTTGTATTTTTATTATTTCGTGTATATTTTTTCTTTCTTGTTTTGTTGTTTTTTAATTGTTTTCGTTTTTTTCTTTCGTGTTTTGGTGTTTTTTTATGTTTTCTTGTTTTTTGTGAATATTAGGTTTATATATTAATTATTATTTTTGTTTATTATTGCTGTTACCGATATTATTTTTTGTTTATTATTATTGTCATTATCAATAGTATTGTTATTATCATTATTGCTATTATCATTATCATTAGTATTACTATTATCATCAACTTTATTATAATTGCTTCTCTCTTCTAGTTTCATTAGATTGCATAATCCTTGTTTTTTTTCTTATTCTGATAACATTGTTTTTTAAAACTTTATTCTGTCAATATTAGGATTTTTTTTCATTTTTTTCATCATAGTTTTACATGGTTTCATTCTCAATAATTTTCCCGTTCAAACCAAAATATTGTTGATTTTATAGATATTTTCCGTTTATCATTATATTATATTACTTTTGTTTTTTTATAATGAACATTTAGATGATTTCACATTTCTCTGTTATTTCCACTTCTTCAATTTTGTATATGTATTTTTTTCATACAAACAGTATCTTTTTTTTAAACCTATCTTTTTATTTATTTCAGTCAATCGTATTTTCCTATTTTTCTATTTTCTTTATCTTTTCCTATCACCGAGAATCTCTTCCTTAATCTTCAGTTTGTCTTTTATTTTTATATATGTGGTAGATGTTAAGGATAATAGGTAAATCAGGCTAGAATAGAATGTAAATATGAACAAAATATTACACAAAATCATTTATTTCAAAAAGTTAAACTCATATCTCTCTCTGTCTGTCTCTCTCTCTCTCTCTCTCTCTCTCTCTCTCTCTCTCTCTCTCTCTGTCTCTATCCTGGCTCTCTCTCTCTCTGTCTCCCCCCCTCTCCGCTGTGTCTGTTCTCTCTCTCTCTATCTCTGTCTGTCTGTCTGTCTCTGTCTATCTCTCTGGCTCTCTCTGTCTCTGTCTGTCTGTCTGTCTCTGTCTCTCTGTCTCTCTCTCTCTCTCTCTCTCTCTCTCTCTCTCTCTCTCTCTCTCTCTCTCTCTCTCTCTCTCTCTCTATATATATATATTATATATATATATATATATATATATATATGTGTGTGTTGTGTGTGTGTGTGTGTGTGTGTGTGTGTGTGTGTGTGTGTACATAATCTTTCCTGTTTAAATCACGTATCCGTTGCTGTTTATTAACCAACACGATCTTTCCTCACTCCTTCTTTTCTTTGAACAACGCTAACGACCCTAGCAGCCATTACCTACCAACACATAGTTCCCGTCAACGACCCAGCAACCCCCTTGTTCCCCTGAATTATGAAAACAACCAATTTCCTCGTAATTGCAGTTGTTGATCCCCATCTTTCCCTTCAATAACTACACATTACTCTTGTTATTGCGCCATTACGCTTGTCCTAATGAACAGTAGTAGGCATGTTCATTGTCTACCGTATTTTAGCAACGGGACCGCAAAAGCTGTTATGGACTATATAACCTGTTGTGGATAATCGTTTTCGCTAAATGTGTTGTGAATGAGGTTGCTAGCATCAGTTGTAGATTTGTTGTTATTAGTATCGTTGTTATTGTCATTTCGTTTTATTATCATTACTATTACTTTTATCGTTATTTTTAAAAATGCTATTATTAGTAGTATTATTGTCATTACTGTTTTTGTTACTACTATTATTATTGTTATTAATATTATCTTTATTAGTATTAATATTCTTATGAGTATTATCGTCATTACTATTATTATTATCATTATCATTGATTAATCGTTATCATTTATTATATTATTTTCATTATGATTATCATTATTATTACTAACATCACTATTATCAATCCTCCTCCTCCTTCCTCTTCTTCGTTTTCCTCTCCTCCTCTCCTCCTTTTCTCCTCCTCCCCCTCCCTCTTCCTCTATTCATCCTCGCCACAACAAACACCGGATAAAAATCTTCCAATGAATCTAAGCTTCGAATCTGCTTCACCCTGTAGAAAAAGGAAGGAAGGAAGGAGGGAAGAAAGGAAAGGAAAGGGAAGGTGAAGAAGGAAGGAGGGAAGAAAGGAAGGGGAGGAGAAAGGAAGAAAAAGGGCAGGGAAGAAAGGAAAGGAAAGTGATGTTCGTAGCGAAATTCGAAGCATGCTCGAGATTATTATTTTTTGGCGGGAAAGGCTCGATCAGCTGTTACTCGAGGTGTCATGGCGTCTGTTTTGATAATTGTTTAATGAGAATATAACCGTTAAAATAATGATTTTCCATCCTTTTTTTGAAAATGAATGATCGCACATCCGGTAGCTCTTGTGACGTCATCGAAATAAATCCCATGTTTTTTTTTTTTTTTTTTTTTATAGAATGAGGCGGCCATGACACCTCCTCGAGTTGCTGCTGATCAAGCTCTCCATTTTCGACTGAACCATCGATAACAAGTGCCAGATACAGCTGCGGCAGAGTCATCTATCATCGTATAATAATAGCTACTCTGACGAATATTGAAGGTTGGGGGAAGGGGAAAATAGAGAAGAAAGAGAGAGAGAAAAAAAAGAAATGAGAAATGAATTTATGTTTAGTGTTAAGAGTGTTCTGACGAGTGCGAATAAACACGTACATGTACGCGCTAACACGACTAACAGGCACACAAGCGGAAGGGCAAACACCACAGAAAGACACCACACGCATACTAAAACATATGCACGCCACACACACATACGCACAACACGCACACGCACGCACGCACACGGCAACATATACGCACATACACGCACACGCACAACACGCACGCACACACACACACACGCACTATACACGCACATACACGCACACACACAAAGGGCAAACAGACACCTAGACAAAGAAAAAATTATATAGATAAATAAATATATATATATATATATATATATATATATATATATATAATATATTATATATATATATATATATATATATATATATATATTAATGATAAATAAACAGCCTAAAAACCCTTATAACAAGAAAGAAAGAAGAAATAAGAGATAAATAGAGAAAAGATAAAAATCAAACGAATAGATAAACAACTAATGAAATAAAACGTAACAAAAACAACAGCAACATCACTGACAAACACAGACAGACGCCAAGGGTGGTGGCAGCCCTGACACCTGTATCGTCGACGGTCCTAAAACACCATAAAAAGTATGGCAATTCCCAGCTCGTAATGACAGCATTGCCAAAGGGCGGCCATTGGCGATATTGACAATAACAATAATAGTAAAAGCGGGGAAATGATAATAATAATAATAATAAAATAAAACAGACGATAAAAGTGACAATAATATCGGTAATAGTTAATAGCAAGTGTTGATAGCGGTAAATTCAGCGATGCAACGAGCCCCTATTCTACCCCCCCCCTTCTTCTCCCCATCACTCCCCTCTGCTCTCTCTCTCCCCTATCCCCCCTCTCCCTCTTCTCTCTACCATCCTTCTCCCTCCCCTGTCTCTGTCCCCCAATATTCCCCTCTCCCTCTTCCCCCATCATCACCGTCCCCCTTCTCTCTCTCCATCCTCCCCCTCTCCCCATCTCTCTCCCCTATACCTCCTCTCTCTTTCCATCTCCCCCTCTCCCCCCAATCTCTTTCTCCCATCCCTCCTCCCCATCCCTCCCCAATCTCTCTCTCTCCCCTCCTCTCTCCCCCCCCTCATTCTTCTCCCATCACCCCCCATGCTTCTACTCTCCCCCTCCCCCCTCCCCTATTTCCATCCTCCCCCTTCCCCCCCCTCCGCTCTCTCTCCCCATCACCCCTCCCCTCCGACCTCTCTCTCTCCATCCTCTCCCCCCCCTCCATCTTCTTCACTCTTCCACCCCCTCCCCCATCACCCCCCTCTCCCCCTGCACCTTTCCGCCCCCACCCTCTCTCGCTTCCTTTGTAGACAGGAAATTATCAGATAAGTAATTGGCAACTCTAACATGATCCAACCCCGGGCAATGCCTGTCTGTGGGGGGCGGGGGGTGGGGGTGGGTGGGGATGGGGAAGGAAAAGGGAAGAGGTGGTTGGAGGGTTGGGGGGTTGGGGGGGTAAGAGAGAGAGAGTAAGAGAAAAGAGAGAGAGAGAGAAAGAGAGAGAGAGAGAAAGAGAGAGAGAGAGAGAGAGAGAGAGAGAGAGAGAGAGAGAGAGAGAGAGAGAGAGAGAGAGAGAGAGAGAGAGAGAGAGAGAGGAGAGGAGAGAGAGAAGAAAGAGAGAGAGAGAGAAGGGGGGGGGAGGTAGGAGGGGGATGGGGAGGAGGGGGAGGAAGGGGGAACGATGGGGAGGAGGGGGGAATGGGGAAGGAGGGTTTAGAGGATTGAGAAGAAGGAGGAGGAGGAGGAAGGTGAATGAGGAGGAAGGAAGAGAAAGGGAGGTTAAGAGAAAGGAAGAAGGAGGGGGAGGGGAAACGTGGTCAAAAAAGAAGGGGGGAAAGGGAGAGGAGGGAAGGGGAAAGGAGAATAAGAGAGAACGGGAGCAAGACGGATAGGACACAAGAGGGAGGATGAGGGAAGAGGAAAGGAGGGAGGTAAAGGAGGAAGTAAAGAGGAAGTAGAAGAGAGGTGGGGAGGGTGGGGGGAAGGGGAGGAGTTATTCTTCCTTCTCCTTTCGTCTTATTCTTTTGTCTCTCTTCTTCTTCCTCCTTCTCACGGCCAAGCGAATGCACGGGACATGCACGCAAGACGCTGTTGCATTTATACATCCGGCCAGAAGTAAGTTATTACTATTATCATTGCATGGATGTTGCAACCTGCATCGGGTCGTATTGTATTGAAGACGGGAAGATGGGTATTTGTTTCTCTCTGTTTACGTGTGTTTTGTCTCTGTTTCTTTTTCTTCTTTTCGCTTTCTCTTTCTTTCTCCATCTTTTTTTTAGCTGTCTTTCGTCTGTCTGACTTTCTCTCTCTCGCGTCCGCTTCTCCTCTTCTGCTCTATCTATCCTCTCATTCCCAGCCCTCGCTATCTCTTCTCTCTCTTCTCTCTCTCTCTCCTTCACCCCTCTCTCCCTCACAAGCAATCACACTCTTCTCTCTTTTTCTCTTTCTTAACTCAACTCTCCTCTTGTCTCTTCAAGGTCCCCTCGTCCCCATTCCTTTACCTACTTCCCATCCTCTCTCGCCTCTCTGTCCGCTTCTCTCCTCCTCTCAACTCTCTCTCTATCTCTCTCATCTCCGTCTCTCTCTCCTTCTCATCTCTGCTCTCTCTCTCTCATCTCCCACGTCTCTCTCCTCCTCTCATTCCTCTCTCCTCTCGATCTCATCCAATCTCCGTCTCTCTCACCTCTCTCTCTCTCTCTCCTTCTCTCTCTCTTCTCTTTCTCTCTCCCTCCTCCCTGCCCTCCTCTCCTCCTCCGCACTCGCTCTCTCTCTCTCTCGTCTCTCTCTTCCCTCTCTCTCTCTCCTCTCCCTCCGTCTCCGTCTCTTCTCTCCTTCTCTCCTCTCTCTCGTCCTCTCTGCTCCCTATGCATCTCTCCCGCCGCTCCTCCTCTCCCCTCTCTCTCTCATC
>NW_020869362.1:106433-125392 GCF_003789085.1 Penaeus vannamei | reverse complement strand
GTGTGTGTGTGTGTGTGTGTGTGTGTGTGTGTTGTGTGTGTGTGCTTGTTTGTGTGTGTGTATGTGTGTGTATGCGTGTGTGAGTGTGTATGTGTGTGTGTGTGTGTTTTTGCGTGTTTGTGAGTGTGTGTGTGCGTGCGTGTGTGTGTGTGTGTGTGCATGTGTGTGCATTAGAAGATTCCGTTTCAATATATGTATCATGAAAGAGAACCGAAAAAAATCTCCGTTCCATTAAAAAAAAAAAAAAAAAAAAAAAAAAAAAAAAAAAAAAGTTAAATATGAGCAAATGAAACATGTTAATGGCGTTATACATATTTCAAAAGATCCTATGTACTCATCATTTGGAATGCATGTGAGAGGAGACGAGAAACCGGTTGGAGAGAGAAAGTATACACAGGAGACACGCCGAGAGATGGCGCTGAAAATGGCGGGAAAAATACACGATGGGGAGGAAAAAGACGAAAACAAAATGGCGGAGCTTTGGGGCGGGATGTCCTTTTTTTGGGGGGGGGGGAGGGGAGGAATTGTGAATATTGTGGAAAATTATATAAAAAAAATCTTTGGTTGTGTTAAATGTGATGTTTATGTGTGATGTATGCACACACGTACATACACATTAACACACACGCACAGAAACGCATATACATATTACACCCAACCCTCAAAAAACAAGAAAAAAAAAACACTTCAAACAGCACAAACTCATCTAAACATTCCAACAAACAAGTTTTCTCTAACGACCTGTATTTCCCTTGTTCGCAGACGTTGAAAAAAATCATTTACGACATCTGGAAAAAGACATGGAAGACCCCAAGAAATCTCCCAGCCATTAGACCTGCCTTTGAGGAAAAAAAATATGTAGGCCTACAGAATATTTCCCGTTTAGCGTCCGTTCGCATAACCGCGTTCGCATAACCTCGTCTGCGTGCATGCGATCGTTGGCATGCGGTATCCAGTCTTGGGTTTTCGCTTATCTATCTACCTACCTAACTATCTATCTATCTATCTCTATTTATCTATGTACCTCACTACCTCTTTTCTTTTCTTTTTTTTACTTCTACTTAAATAAATTAAATATCAACAAGGTTATACACTATCTCAAAGAAAAGGAAATCCGTGTTTTTTTATATAAGCAATGAATTAACAAAACAATAACGAATTTAGATAGTGTTATAACAGTACTGATTCGCATAACTGATTCCCCGTATAGCGTCCGTTCGCTTAACCTCGTTCGCATAACGTCTGTCTGCGTGTATGCGGTCGTGGTATCCGCTATCCAGTTGTTGCTTATTTCTCTCTATCTATGTATCTATCAGTCTGTTTATCTAGCTATCTATTTATCTCTATCTATCAATCTATCTATCTCTATCTATCTAGCTCTATCTATCTACTTCTTTCTATCTATCTATATCTATCTATCTCTATCTATCTAGCTATATCTATCTATCTATCTGTCTCTGTCTGTCTGTCTGTCTGTCTGTCTGTCTGTCTGTCTGTCTCTCTCTCTCTCTCTCTCTCTCTCTCTCTCTCTCTCTCTCTCTATCTATCTATCTATCTATCTATCTATCTATCTCGCTCGCTCGCACGCTCCCCCCCCCCTTCCCCCCGCCTCTCTTCTCTCTCTCTCTCTCTCTCTCTCTCTCTCTCTCTCTCTCTCTCTCTCTCTCTCTCTCTCTCTCTCTCTCTCTCTCTCTCTCTCTCTCTCTCTCTCTCACTCTCCTCTCTCTCTCTCTCTCCCCTCTCTCTCTGATAACAAGAAAATCAATGGTATTCAATTCACAAACAATAAACAATAGATGAACAAAACAATAAACAATTGAATAATGCAATAACAATACTGGATCCTATATACCGATAGGCTGTGGTATTCGCACAGCATCCGATTCTCTTAAAGTCCCGCTATAGAGGATTATAAGTTGGGAATACCTGTACATAGTTTGCAAATACAGGTGTGCGTGTGTGTGCTTGTGTATGTGTGTGTGTGTGTGTGCTTGTGTACTTTTGTATGTGTGTATGTGTATACTTGTGTATGTGTGTGTGTGTGCTTGTGTACTTTTGTATGTGTGTATGTGTTATACTTGTGTATGTGTGTGTGTGCTTGTGACTTTTGTATGTGTGTATGTGTATACTTGTGTATGTGTGTGTGTGTACTTTGTGTATGTTATGTGTGTAATGGATGTGTGTATGTCTGTGTGTGCACTTGTGTTTGTGTATGTGTATGTGTGTGTGTGTGTGTGTATGCATGTGCGTGTTTAAGCGTGCGTGTCTACGTTCATACACTATCCATACTTTTCCAAACGCACTTTTACCATATATATAATTCTTCCTATATATTCACACCAGACGCTGCCACAACCGCACTAACACCATACCATACTGCACCATACTTCCGTCATCACTTCTCACCATAATTTCTCATCATTCTGACTCTAAGATAGTCATCCCCCTTTCCTCCCTCCCCCCCACCACCTGGTCACCCTACCCCCCCTCTTTCTTAGAAGAAAGAAAATTACAAAATAATGATGATGATGATAATAATAATAGTGAAATAATAGTGATAATAACATGCTAATGATAATAATAAAGATAAAAATAAAAATAATAATGATGATAATAATAATATAGTAGTAATAATAATAATAATAATAATAATAATAATAATAATAATAATAATGATGATAATAAATAATAATAAATAATAATAATAATAATAATAGTAATAATAATGATAGAAATAATAATAATGATAATAATGAGGATGATGATAATAATAGTAATAATAATAATAACATAACAATAATAATAAAAATGATAATAATAATGATAATAATAATAATAGTAATAATAATAATAATCATAATAATAATGATAACAATAATACTGATAATGATAATAATAATAATGATAATAATTATGATTATCATTATAATAATAATAATGATAATAATGATTAATAATGTTAATGATAATGATAATAGTAATAATAATAATAATAATAATAATAATAATAATAATAATAATAATAATAATAATAATAATAACAATGATAACAATAATGATACTGATAATGATAATGATAAAAATGATAATAACAAATAATAAGATGGAATAAAAAACTGATAGGAGATCCTCCTTTGATTCCTACATGGCTATTAAGTCAATATGAATAAGTAAAGCATGACGATATCTGATTCAAAGTAAGATCTAACGTCGATGCAATCAAATCCCTTTATATTATAACACTCATTCCTTCCTTTCTCTCTCTCTCTCTCTCTCTCTCTCTCTATCTTATCTATCTATCTATCTATCTTCTATCTATCTATCTATCTTTCTATCTCTTCTCTCTCTGTCTCTCTGTCTCTCTCTCTTCTCTCTCTCTCTCTCTCGTCTCTCTCTGCTCTCTCTCTCTCTCTCTCTCTCTCTGCTTCATCTCTCTTATCTCTCTCTCTCTCTCTCAATCTCTTCTCTCTTCTCTCTCTACTCTCCTCTCTCCTCTCTCTCTCTCTGTCTCTCTCTCTCTCTCTTCTCTCTCTCTCTCCTCTCTCCTCTCTCTCTCTCTCTCTCTCCCCTCTTCTCTTGCTCTCTCTTTCCTCTCTTCTCTCTTCTCTCTCTCTCTCTCTCTCTCTCTCTCTTACTCTCTCTCTCTCTCTCTCTCTCTCTCTCTTCTCTCTTCTCTTCTCCCTCTCTCTCTCTCTCCTCAATCCTCTTTGCTCTTTCTCTTCTCTTCTCTCCTCTCTCCTCTCTCTTCTCTCTCTCTCTCTCTCTCTCTCTCCTCTCTTCTCTCTCTCTCTCTCTCTCTTCTCTTCTCCTCTCTCTCTCTCTCTCTCTCTTCTCTCTATTCACCGATTTATTATTTCGCGTCTAATTCGCACCTCACTCCCCAAAACGAACAGCGAGAGAGAGCGAACTTCTCACCGCGAGACGCTTGGCGATTAGCTTTCGTTTCTCGGAAAACGCGTCGGGACCAAAACATCGCATATCAAAGATTACGTAATCATATCAACAGCTATTTAGGGATTAGCAGACTACTGTAGGTTCGTCGGAGGGGATTTGAGGGATTTTTCGGGATTACCACGAATACTATAACGTCTGTGGAGCGGATTATAGGAGCGAGTGTGTGGATTGGGCGGGAGCGCGGTATTGTTCTGTGTCGGCTTTGTTGTCTAATAAATATGATTCGAGTGCCTATGTCTTTATTATTGTTTTTGTTATTCATTTGTTTATTATTGATATTATCATTACTGTTGTCATTATGCTGCATGTCTTTATTATTGTTTTTGTTTATCATTGTTGAGTATTATTGTTGTCATTCATTATGTCATTACATTGTTTGTTCATTTATGTGCATGTCTTTTATTATTGTTTTTGTTATCATTGTGATATTGTTGTCATTATGTGCATATCATGTTTATTATTGTTATTATCATTACTGTTGTCATCATCATTATCATTATCATTACTATTATGATAACTATCATCATCAATTGTTATCATATTGTTGTTATTAACATTACCATTGTCATTTTTGTTGTTGCTTTGTTTTGTTGTTATTTGTAGTATCATTTTTATTATCACTATTATTGTTATTATCACTATAATCATTATCGCCATTATGATTATTGTTATCATTATCGTTATCAATATCATATCATCATTATTATTATCATTATTGCTATCATTACCATCATTATAATCATCAATCCCATTATCATTATTATGTTTACTATCATCATTATCATTATCATCACCATTATCATCATTATTATTATCATATAGATTAATGAATATACATGTATAGATACAAACATACATACATATATACAGAGAGAGAGATTGAGAGAGAGAGAGAGAGAGGAGAGATGAGAGAGAGAGAGAGAGAGAGAAGAGAGAGAGAGAGAGAAAAGGAGAGAGAGAGAGAGGAGAGAGAGAGATGAGAGGAGAGAGAGAGAGAGGAGAGAGAGAGAGATAGAGAGAGGAAGAGAGAGAGAGAGAGAGAGAGAGATGCCGCAGATGAGTAGAGATGTTGTGAGAGACTAGAGAGAGAGAGAGAGAGAGAGAGAGAGAGAGAGAGAGAGAGAGAGAGAGAGAGAGAGAGAGAGAGAGAGAGAGAGAGAGAGAAAGAGTGCGCGCGCGCGTGTGTGTGTAATTTGTGTCTATATTCTTGAAGGACAATAAATACTCGTCCCAAATATCCTTAGAACACACAGATCCCTTATTCGCGACAAAGAGAGAGAGATACATCACCCGCCCTCACACAAAGGCAAGGTGTGGGAGACAAAGGTAGACATTTTGATAGATTTATAAGTCTCTTGAGGGCAACGGATTTTCTTGTTAGCTCTTCTCGGGGGGCTTCGTCTCTGTCTCTCTGTCTCTCTTCTTTTTTTCTCTCTATCTATCTGTATTTGTATCTGTATCTCTCTCTCTCTCTCTGTCTTTCTTCTCTCTTTCTCTCTCTCTCTCTCTCTCTCTCTCTCTCTCTCTCTCTCTCTCTCTCTCTCCCTCCCTCCCCCTCCCTCCCTCCCTCCCTCCCTCTTCCCTCCCTCCCTCCCTCCCTCCCTCTCTCTCTCCCTCTCCTCTCTCTCTCACCTCACCTAACCTAACCTTCCGTACCCTAACCAAACCTAACCAACCTAACCTTACTTCACCAAACCTAACCTTACTTTACCTTACCTTACTTTACCTAACCTAACCTAACCTTACCTTCCGTAACCTAACCTAACACAACCTTACCTAATCCTGTTCTCGTGTCAAGACGCCGCCATCTTGTTTGTTTTCCCACGCATGCGCATGACACCAATCGGGGTCTGTTCTGCCGTACTAATTTATAGTTGGAAATTGACGTATTAATAGCATTTAATACCTTAACGAGAACTCATCATGCGTTGTTATTTATTTATTATCATTATTTTATTTATTTATTTTACTTATTTTTGTTTATTTATTATTCTATCTTCATAATTATTTCCGATCATTCAAATTTATCCAGGCTTTTAGTACAACGAATCCATTAAAAAAACGATCAGATGAACCATAAACAAAATAAAGAAAAATAACAGTTCAATCTGTTATGCGAAGCCATCTAAATAACTCAAGGAGCAAAGCCAAATTTCAACGATAAGAACATAGTGCAAGTTTTAAGTATGCAAAGTTGTGGGTCACGCAAGATGCTAAGTTTAATGGTGCATTTGCCAGGCTTTTTTCGTCCTTCAAGATTTTTTTTTTTTTTTGTGATAAGGTCGTAAGGTTGGAGAAAGAGGTTTTCATATCTGTATACGTTTATTAAGCCTGTTAGTGTGTGTTAGGTGTGTGTTGTGTGTGTGTGCATCTTGCTTTCTTTATCTCTCTCTCTTGCTTTTTATTTATCTTTCACTTTCTTTCTTTCTCTCTCTCTCTCTCTCTCTTGCTTTATTTACCTTCACTTTCATTCTTTCTCTCTCACTCTCTCACACTCGCTCTCTCTCTCTCTCTCTCTCTCTCTCTCTCTCTCTCTCTCTCTCTCTCTCTCTCTCTCTCTCTCTCTCTCTCGCTCTCATCGCTATTCTTTATATATATATATATATATATATATATATATATATATATATATATATATATATATATATATATACATATTTATTTTCTTTTTCTTTCTTTTTTTAACCTTTATTTAGTAATACAATTACAGTGCCGGTATATGCGACCGCTCTTGACTGCCTCGCCTCATAATTCATTGGCTAAAATCTACACTTTGAAAGTAAAAAACAAACAAACCAGCAGTATAAAACAAACAAAATAAATGCAATTGAATTAACCTTAAAACTAAGTTTAAAAGTAATATGCAACTAAAACATAATTAGTAAAATTCTATTTACAAGAATTTTAAAACTTCGAGTACTATGTACAACTTAGAATGCCAGTGTTCCACATCCTAGTGTATTTAGGAATAAATTATCTCCTTTGGTGCCATGCCCTGCAGCGTGGCTCCTCCAGTGCTTCTGACACTCTCTCCGCGGTCCTGGTGGCACGTGTCGTCCGGCGAACTGGCTGCAGGTGTGACACTTGCTCCGCTTGGATTCTGAACTTGACGGGGTCCTATTAGGCGCAAATCGGCAATCTATTTACCCCAGATTAGGATCTTTTTGCAATATGTTGAAGTGCGTTGCTGTCACTGCCTCATCCTGGGTTTTGTAAATAACTGACAGAGTTATATCGTCCGCAAAAGCTTGCTCAACAGGAACCAGATGCAACAAGTTTAATGAATACGTTCCATAAGAGAGGCCCAAGGACACTCCCCTGTGGTACACCTGCCCTTGTTGCGTACTATAACGAATTTCTTCCATTCATTACAACACTTAGGTATCTGTCGGTAAGATAACCAGTAAACAGACTGAGAAGTTCACCATCCATGCCAAATCCACGTAGTTTTTCAATCAAAATGCCATGCCACACTCGATCGAAGGCTCACTCGGTGCTCTGATCAAAGGCTCCCTCGATATCAAGAGCTACCACAGCGGTGCTCTGGTCACGGTCAAGGGAGCTACTTCAGGCAAAAGATGTTAGCAGATGGAGATCGGCAGCTGAGTGACTTTTCTTGGTTGTTTTTCAGGTTGTGCTTATTAAAGTGCTTTTATTAGACGTGCACCGATTATCCTTTCAAGAATCTTGTTGATAACAGAGAGGAGTGCAACAGGAGGATACTTATTGACTTCTGATTTATTCTCTTTCTTAGTTTCTATTTCGATGGCTATTTTCCTTGCTGTATGCTGTTATTGAACAGAAGAGCAACTGGGTTTGAAAGCTCTTAAGTAGGCGTGGCTTATTTCATCTGGACCTACTGCTTTTGTCTCACTGAGGTCCTTCAGGATTCTTTCTACTTCTGTCTTTGTTGTCTCTCTCTTCTCTCTCTCTCTTCTCTCTCTATCTATCTTCTCTTCTTTTCCCACTCTATCTCTCTATTTATCTATCTTCTCTTCACTCTCTCTCCTCTCTCTCTCTTTCCTCTTCTCTCTCTCCTCTATCTCTTTCTCTCTTCTCTCTCTCGTAATCTATCTATCTTCTCTCTCTCTCTCCCCTCTCTCTCTCTCTTTCTCTCTTCTCTCTCTCCCGAACGGAATAGTAGCTTGGATCCGGCTTTTAACTTTTGTTTTTTTATCCATGTCATGTTCATTTACCTTGTTAACGGTCACATGAGAGACAGCACTTAACTACCAATTTTTAAGTACCAGTTTATTATCATTATTAGCTTCCAGTCTTTTGAAGATAACAACAAATTTACAACTGAGTTACTTATTTTGCGAACATTATCTATCCCAATAATAAAAGGAAAAATAATCATTTGTGTCTTTCCCGCAGTTCACAAACGTTTAATAACTGACGTGAACTTTTATTGGTTTTGACAAAGTAATTGATTAATTTAATCTTGCAATTAGCTTTCCGCCACAATGGTGATAAATAAGATATCATGACTTAAATATCTTATCTTAAAGCCAACTTGAACCCGAAATAGGTGTTAGTAATAATGGTACTTAATATAATATAATCCCATATATTCGCAGGTTGAAGCTAGCAAGTTCAAATAACAATATATCTTAAATGATTCTCTGTCAGTTATAGAACGATTATCATTAACTCTTTTAAACTGTCGTCAGTCATCACCGATCTGTCTTTTTTTTTTTTTTCTTTCTTTCTTTCTTCTTTGAGAGAGAAAAGAGAGAGAGAAAGAGGATTTGAATCAATATTTTTTTCCTTCTTTTTGTTTGTGTCTTTTTATTTTTGCTATTTGTGCTTCGTCGTTGTTTCTGTTGTTCTTGGGCCTGTTATCATCAGCATAATCATTATCATTATTGTTATTATCAGTATGATCACTGTCACAATTATCATTATCATTATTATTAGTATTATCATTATTAGCATTATTATTATTATCATTATCAGTATTATGTTATCATTGTTGTTATTGTGCCTGTTATCATTATCATCATTATTATTGCTATTGTTATTATCAACATTATTATTAGAAGCAGTAGCATTATTATTGTTGTTGTTACCATAACTAAGTTACTATTGATGTTATTATGCATGTGGTTGTGTGTCCTCTTTTTTCCCCTCTATCAGGTAGCCTTAACAAAGTTATGTTGTGTTTATGTGAAGATCGCAGCGTAACTTAGATAGAATGTAATTATTTCCGTATCAATTGCATTTTGTTGACTGGGTGAGAGCGTGGACAGGGAGAGGGGGGGGGAGGAGAAGAGGAGGACTAAAAGAAAAGAAAAGAAAAGTGGAAGGAAGGGAAAGAAGTGGAGAAAGAGAAAAAGGAGGAGTTGGAATAGGTGGAATAGGAGGTAGAAGAAGAAGAGGAGGAGAAAAGAAGAGAAAAATGGAAGGAAGGGAAGGAGGTGGTGGAAGAGGAAGAGAAAGAGGAGGAGATGATGAATAGGAGGAAGAGGAGTAGGAGAAGGGGGAGGAGGAGTTGGAGGAGCTGGAAGAAGGGAGATGAGGAGTAGGAGGAAGAGGAGGAGAAACAGGAGTTGGAGAAGGTGGAATAGGAGCTGAAAGAAGAAGAGGATGAGGAGATAGAGGAGGGATAGAAAGAGAGAGAAAAAAAAAGAGAAAACAACTCGAAAGAAAGAGAAATACGAAAGAATAAGGAATGCGAGACATAAAGAGGAAAATCGGATAAAAAAAGAGGCCAAAGCAACATAAAGAGAGAGAGGAAAGGCAGAGAAAGGAAACAACATATGCAAATATATCCATGCTCAAATAACTGTTTCCTCTCGTGTGTATTTACTCAAACTTCCTCTAATCTTCTCTGAGAGTCTTATACATGTATCTATCTATCTTTCTCTGTCTATCTACTTTTCTCTCCATCTCTATCTTTCTCTCTGTCTATCTACTTTTCTCTCCATCTCTATCTTTCTCTCTGTCTATCTACTTTTTCTTCCCTCTATCTTTCTCTTTGTCTATCTACTTTTCTTTCCATCTCTATCTTTCCTTTATCTATCTACTTTTCTTTTCCATCTCTTTTTCTCCTCGTCTATCTACTTTTTCTCCATCTCTATCTTTTCCTCTCTGTCTATCTACTTTTCTCTACTCTATATCCACTTTAGTAGATAGATAGAGACGGAGAGAAAGATAGAGACGGAGAGAAAGATAGAGACGAAGAGAAAAGTAGATAGAAAGAGAGAAAAGTAAAGAGACGGAGAGAAAAGTAAATAGAGAGAGAAAGAAAGATAGAGACGGAGAGAAAAGTAGATAAAGAGCGAGAGATAGATAGAGACGGAGAGAAAAGTAAATAGAGAGAGAGAGAAAGATAAAGACGGAGAGAAAAGTCAATAGAGAGCGAGAGATAGATAGAGACGGAGAGAAAAGTAGAAAGAGAGAGAGAAAGATAGATGAATGTATAAGAAGAGAATCACGTTAATTTTCTTCTTTTTCTTCTTTTGCTGGGGGGGGGGGGTATCGGTGAAAAAAGTCCTCATTATCATTTCATTATTACTTTTATTATCATTTTCATCATAATCAACAGCAACAACATTATTACCATCATCATCAAATAATAACAACAATGTGATTATTGTTGTTATCATTATCATCATCATAACCATTATCATCATCATCAAGTCATCATCATTATCACTAATTATCGTCATTATTGCCACCATCATTACAACTGTTGTTATTATTGTTGATGATGCAGAGATGACGTCATAGCCAAAATACTGATGTCACATGATTAAGTTTCGTCCATAATATTTCATATTGAATTTTGCCTCAACCTGTTCTTTCATTTCAGTTATAAAATAAATGTAATATCATAAGCCAAGTTATGAGAGGTGAAGAAGAAGAAAATGATCTATATCATTATCAATATTGTTATTTTGTTGCCAATATTATTATCAATATTATTATCAGTATTATTGTCAATACTATTTTCAATATCATTATCAATATTGTTGTTAATATTAGTAACAATATTATTATCAATGTCATTATCAGTATTGCTTTTATTATCACTATCATTGTCAATATTATGATCAATATTTTTATCATCAATCTTATTAACAATATCATTATCGTTTGATTACTATTATCATCATATTGTAGGTGTGTGTATGGAGAGAGAGAAAGAGAGAGTGAGAGAGAGAGAGAGAGAAGGTGAGAGGGAGGAAGGAGAGAGGAGAGAGAGAGAGAGAGAGAGAGAGAGAGAGAGAGAGAGAGAGAGAGAGAGAGAGGCAGAGACAGACAGAGAGAGAGACAGATAGAGAAACAGAAAGACTTAGAGAGAGAGAGAGAGAGAGAAATGGAGGACAGAAAAAAAAGAGAAAATGAGCGCGGAATAAATAGTTAGATGTGAAACGAAGTAAAGTTCATCGTAAAGTCATTTAGAAGACGGTCGAGAGCGAGATTCGTTATCCACACTTCAAACCCCGCTGAATAGCAATCTTAGAGACCGCGATACCACTTTTTTTTTTTTTTTTTTTTTTGTCCCTCTCTCTCAACTTGTTCTCTCTCTTCCCTCCTCTCCCCCCGCTCCCCCTCCTACCCCCAATCTTTCTTCGTCTTCCAGCTTCTTTTACTTGAAATATGTTCTCGGCAGAGGAAAGTTCTCCGCATATTTCGGGACCATGAGAATAGCATCTGGCGGTACGCGAGCTTGGCAGAAAGTTTTTGGGCCCGCGGGCACATGTGGCGGGAAAAGAAAATTATTTGGTATACTTCCATTAAACACAAGATTCAATTTATGCTTGACTGAAAAGACGATGGAATTGAATCACATTCGGAAAACCTACTAAGAAATACTCAAAAAGTCTTCGGAAAAAAGGGAACTCGGAGAAAGAAATATGAGACATAATATTTAATTCAGTCAATAATTTTTTTTTTTCTATTTTTCTTTTCACCTTTTCTTGTTCACAAACCCGAACTAAGAAAATCTGTTCAAGGAGTTCAATAACAAGAGTTTCTACATTCACTTATCGAAATATATAATTCTATATCTCATATTCCACATTCAACATCATCAACCATCATTATTGTTGTTCTCATTATCATTGTTATCATCATCAGCATTATTGCATTTATTAAATCATTATCATTATTACTATTACTGTTGTCATCATTATCATAATCATCATTGTTGCTAGAATTGTTATAACTATTATTAATACTACTATGATAACCATTCTTATTGTTGCTATCATTACTATTATCATTATCATTATCATTTTTTTTTTTTATTATTTATTATCATTATTATTATCATCACATTATCACCATTATCACCATTATTTTCATTATCATTGTTGTTGTTCGTATTATTATAAATTATTACTATCAATTTTAGTATCATTACCATTGTTATTATTATTATTATTGTTGTTGTTGCTGTTTTGTTTGTTGATGTTGCTTGTTTATTATTATCATGTTATTATCATTATCATTAGTAGTAGTAGTAGTAGTAGTTGTAATTATTATTGTTATTATCATTACATTATTTTTTTTATTATTATTATTATTATTATTATTATTATTATTATTTAATTATTATTATTATTATTATTATTATTATTATTATTATTTTATTATTTGTTATTATTATTATTATCATCAATCATCATTAATCATTATTTTATTATCCATCATCATTTTTTTTTATTACTGTTGTTACTAATAGTAAGTATCATCAATATCAAATTAAATATTTATGAATATTCATTATTACTATTATCATCATAATTGTTATTGCTATTATTATCAATCATCATTATTGTTAAATAAGCAGTTGTCTTTTTTATTCTGGTAATCATAACGGCATATTATCATTAAAACATTATATCAATTCCACCACTTTTTTTTTTAAAAACATTAAATTAGTTTTTTTTTAAAATCAAAAATTTAACCTTTTATAATTATCATTAATATCAATCCGTTATAATAATTTTGCCTTAATTTATAAGTTTTTAATATTTAATAATTCATCAAATATAAATTGGTATTCAACTTATTGTTAATCATTTTATTAANAGAGAGAGAGAGAGAGAGAGAGAGAGAGAGAGAGAGAGAGAGAGAGAGAGAGAGAGAGAGAGAATCCTAACCTTAAACAAACAAAACTCTTCTTTCGTTTTAAAACGTAGGGAGATTTTTTCTTCTTTTACTAAATATTTTACGAAAACAGGTTTTTGAAGGAGCCAAGAAGAGAACTATTTAAAAAGGTTAATTCTTAAAGACTGTACATATTTCAGTGTAATAGGCATACAATACCGTTTAATATGGCTTTACTCCTTGTGTTAAAGTATATACACATTATTGATCAAAATGGTAATAATAGTAATAATAATGAAAATGATAATGGTGATGATAACGATTAATAGTAATGATAAAGATAATATAATGACAATGATAACAATGGTCAAAATATTAATGAGAATGATGATTGATAAAAAGGATAATAAAATTGATAACGATGATAATAATGATTAAAATGATAATGATGGTGGCAATAATATTATAATAATAATAACTGTGATGATAGCAATGGTAATGATGATGACGATTGATATTAATAATAAAAATTGAAATACTGATGATAATCGATCAACAATTTTTGCTCCCTCTTGTGGGATCGAACCTGCGAATCCGGATTCTTCCTCCTTTCTTCTCTCTTTCTCTCTCTCTCTCCATCCCCCCCCTCTCTCTCTCTCTCACATGAAGGAGGGGGACAAGGAGCACCGATGCCTACACTAACCACTCTATGCTACTATGGATAGTATGAAAATTACAAAAAGATGCCAGAGGAGGGAAATCTGTAGTATTAAACCCTTCTAATTTCATGTTTCGGTGGAGATGTGATGGCCTAGTGGTTTTAGCACTGGACTCGGGCGCGCCGGCCGCCCGAGTTCAGCTGTTCGAATCCGGGCCGGTGACAGTGTTTCCTTGAGCAAGAAACTTTACTTTGATTGCTTAGTCGACTGGGTGGGTGGGTGTGTGTGTATGTGTATGTATGTGTGTGTGAGTAATGTATGTGTATGTGTGATGTAGTATTTAAAATATGTGATTGATATATGATGTGATTTATTTGAAATATGTTTGGTGTGGGTTGTTTGGGTTGGGATGGGATGGGATGGGATGGATGGATGGATGGGATGGGATGGGATGGGATGGGATGGGATGGGATGGGATGGGATGGATGGATGGGATGGGATGGGATGGGATGGATGGATGGATGGATGGGATGGATGTGGAGGGATGGGATGGGATGGGATGGGATGGGATGGGATGGGATGGGATGGAGTGGAGTGGAGTGGAGTGGAGTGGAGTGGAGTGCTAGGGCCTTAGTTGTGCTCAGGATGTGTGGTGGTGGAGTGGCGTGAGTGGAGTGGCGTGCTAGGGCCTTAGTTGTGCTCAGGATGTGTGGTGGTGGAGTGGCGTGGAGTGGAGTGGCGTGCTAGGGCCTTAGTTGTGCTCAGGATGTGCGGGGTGGAGTGGCGTGGAGTGGAGTGGCGTGCTAGGGCCTTAGTTGTGCTCAGGATGTGTGGTGGTGGAGTGGCGTGCTAGGGCCTTAGTTGTGCTCAGGATGTGTGGTGGTGGAGTGGAGTGGAGTGCTAGGGCCTTAGTTGTGCTCAGGATGTTGTGGGTGGTGAGTGGAGTGGCGTGCTAGGGCCTTAGTTGTGCTCAGGATGTGTGGTGGTGGAGTGGAGTGGCGTGCTAGGGCCTTAATTGTGCTCAGGATGTGTGGTGGTGGAGTGGAGTGGCGTGCTAGGGCCTTAGTTGTGCAGGATGTGTGGTGGTGGTGGAGGAGTGGCGTGCTAGGGCCTTAGTTTGCTCCAGGATGTGTGGTGGTGGAGTGGAGTGGCGTGCTAGGGCCTTAGTTGTGCTCAGGATGTGTGGTGGTGGAGTGGAGTGGCGTGCTAGGGCCTTAGTTGTGCTCAGGATGGTGTTGTGGTGGAGTGGAGTGGCGTGCTAGCCTTAGTTGTGCTCAGGATGTGTGGTGGTGGAGTGGCGTGGCGTGCTAGGGCCTTAGTTGTGCTCAGGATGTGTGGTGGTGGAGTGCGTCGTGCTAGGGCCTTAGTTGTGCTCAGGATGTGTGGTGGTGGAGTGGAGTGGCGTGCTAGGGCCCTGGGTGTGCTCAGGATGTGTGGTGGTGGAGTGGCGTGGCGTGCTAGGGCCCTGTGTGCTCAGGATGTGTTGTGGAGTGCGTGGAGTGGAGTGGCGTGCTAGGGCCCTGGGTGTGCTCAGGATGTTGTGGTGGTGGAGTGGCGTGGCGTGCTGGGGCCCTGGGTGTGCTCAGGATGTGTGGTGGTGGAGTGGAGGAGTGGCGTGGGTGCTGGGGCCCTGGGTGTCCTCAGGATGCGGGTGGTGGAGTGGCGTGGAGTGGCGTTGGCGTGCTGGGGCCCTGGTGTGCTCAGGATGTGCGGTGTGGAGTGGCGTGGAGTGGCGTGGCGTGCTGGGGCCTGGTGTGCTCAGGATGTTGGTGGTGGAGTGGCGTGGAGTGGCGTGGCGTGCTGGGGCCCTGGGTGTGCTCAGGATTGTGCTTGGTGGAGTGGCGTGGAGTGGCCGTGGCGTGCTGGGGGCCCTGGGTGTGCTCAGGATGTGCGGTGGTGGAGTGGCGTGGTGGGGAGTGGCGTGCTGGGGGCCCTGGGTGTGCTCAGGATGTGCGGTGGTGGAGTGGCGTGGAGTGGAGTGGCGTGCTGGGGCCCTGGGTGTGCTCAGGATGTGCGTGTGGAGTGGCGTGGAGTGGAGTGGCTGCTGGGGGCCCTGGGTGTGCTCAGGATGTGCGGTGGTGGAGTGGCGTGGAGTGGAGTGGCGTGCTGGGGCCCTGGGTGTGCTCAGGATGTGCGGTGGATTGTGGCGTGGAGTGGAGTGGCGTGCTGGGGCCTGTGTTGCTCAGGATGCGGTGGTGGAGTGGCGTGGAGTGAGTGGCGTGCTGGGGCCCTGGGTGTGCTCAGGATGTCGGTGGTGGAGTGGCGTGGATGTGGAGTGGCGTGCTGCTGGGGCCCGGTGGCTCAGGATGTGCGGTGGTGGAGTGGCGTGGAGTGGAGTGGCGTGCTGGGGGCCCTGGGTGTGCTCAGGATGTGCGGTGTGGAGTGGCGTGGAGTGGAGTGGCGTGCTGGGGGCCCTGGTGTGCTCAGGATGTGCGGTGTGGAGTGGCGTGGAGTGGAGTGGCGTGCTGGGGCCCTGGGTGTGCTCAGGATGTGCGGTGGTGGAGTGGCGTGGAGTGGAGTGGCGTGCTGGGGGCCCTGGGTGTGCTCAGATGTGCGGGGTGGAGTGGCGTGGAGTGGAGTGGCGTGCTGGGGCCCTGGGTGTGCTCAGGATGTGCGGTGGTGGAGTGCGTGGAGTGGATGGCGTGCTGGGGCCCTGGGTGTGCTCAGGATGTGCGGTGGTGGAGTGGCGTGGAGTGGAGTGGCGTGCTGGGGCCCTGTGGTGTGCTCAGGATGTGCGGTGGTGGAAGTGGCGTGGAGTGGAGTGGCGTGCTGGGGCCCTGGGTGTGCTCAGGATGCTGCGGTGGTGGAGTGGCGTGGAGTGGAGTGGCTGCTGGGGCCCTGGGTGTGCTCAGGATGTGCGGTGGTGGAGTGGCGTGGAGTGGAGTGGCGTGCTGGGGGCCCTGGGTGTGCTCAGGATGTGCGGTGGTGGAGTGGCGTGGAGTGGAGTGGCGTGCTGGGGGCCCTGGGTGTGCTCAGGATGTGCGGTGGTGGAGTGGCGTGGAGTGGAGTGGTGCTGGGGCCCTGGGTGTGCTCAGGATGTGCGGTGGTGGAGTGGCGTGGAGTGGAGTGGCGTGCTGGGGGCCCTGGGTGTGCTCAGGATGTGCGGTGGTGGAGTGGCGTGGAGTGGAGTGGCGTGCTGGGGGCCCTGGGTGTGCTCAGGATGCGGGGTGGTGGAGTGGCGTGGAGTGGAGTGGCGTGCTGGGGGCCCTGGGTGTGCTCAGGATGTGCGGTGGTGGAGTGGCGTGGAGTGAGTGGCGTGCTGGGGGCCCTGGGTGTGCTCAGGATGTGCGGTGGTGGAGTGGCGTGGAGTGGAGTGGCGTGCTGGGGGCCCTGGTGTGCTCAGGATGTGCGGTGGTGGAGTGGCGTGGAGTGGAGTGGCGTGCTGGGGGCCCTGGGTGTGCTCAGGATGTGCGGTGGTGGAGTGGCGTGGAGTGAGAGTGGCGTGCTGGGGCCCTGGGTTGCTCAGGATGTGCGGTGGTGGAGTGGCGTGGAGTGGCGTGGCGTGCTGGGGGCCCTGGGTGTGCTCAGGATGTGCGGTGGTGGAGTGCGTGGAGTGGCGTGGCGTGCTGGGGCCCTGGGTGTGCTCAGGATGTGCGGTGGTGGAGTGGCGTGGAGTGGCGTGGCGTGCTGGGGCCCTGGGTGTGCTCAGGATGTGCGGTGGTGGAGTGGCGTGGAGTGGCGTGGCGTGCTGGGGGCCCTGGGTGTGCTCAGGATGTGCGGTGGTGGAGTGGCGTGGAGTGGCGTGGCGTGCTGGGGGCCCTGGGTGTGCTCAGGATGTGCGGTGGTGGAGTGGCGTGGAGTGGCGTGGCGTGCTGGGGGCCCTGGGTGTGCTCAGGATGTGCGGTGGTGGAGTGGCGTGGAGTGGCGTGGCGTGCTGGGGGCCCTGGTGTGCTCAGGATGTGCGGTGGTGGTGGAGGCGTGGAGTGGCGTGGCGTGCTGGGGCCCTGGGTGTGCTCAGGATGTGCGGTGGTGAGTGGCGTGGAGTGGCGTGGCGTGCTGGGGGCCCTGGGTGTGCTCAGGATGTGCGGTGGGGAGTGGCGTGGAGTGGCGTGGCGTGCTGGGGGCCCTGGGTGTGCTCAGGATGTGCGGTGGTGGAGTGGCGTGGAGTGGCGTGGCGTGCTGGGGCCCTGGGTGTGCTCAGGATGTGCGGTGGTGGAGTGGCGTGGAGTGGAGTGGCGTGCTGGGGCCCTGGGTGTGCTCAGATGTGCGGTGGTGGAGTGGCGTGGAGTGGCGTGGCGTGCTGGGGGCCCTGGGTGTGCTCAGGATGTGCGGTGGTGGAGTGGCGTGGAGTGGAGTGGCGTGCTGGGGGCCCTGGGTGTGCTCAGGATGTGCGGTGGTGGAGTGGCGTGGAGTGGAGTGGCGTGCTGGGGGCCCTGGGTGTGCTCAGGATGTGCGGTGGTGGAGTGGCGTGGAGTGGAGTGGCGTGCTGGGGGCCCTGGGTGTGCTCAGGATGTTGCGGTGGTGGAGTGGCGTGGAGTGGAGTGGCGTGCTGGGGCCCTGGGTGTGCTCAGGATGTGCGGTGGTGGAGTGGCGTGGAGTGGAGTGGCGTGCTGGGGGCCCTGGGTGTGCTCAGGATGTGCGGGGGTGGAGTGGCGTGGAGTGGAGTGGCGTGCTGGGGGCCCTGGGTGTGCTCAGGATGTGCGGTGGTGGAGTGGCGTGGAGTGGAGTGGCGTGCTGGGGGCCCTGGGTGTGCTCAGGATGTGCGGTGGTGGAGTGGCGTGGAGTGGAGTGGCGTGCTGGGGGCCCTGGTGTGCTCAGGATGTGCGGTGGTGGAGTGGCGTGGAGTGGAGTGGCGTGCTGGGGGCCCTGGTGTGCTCAGGATGTGCGGTGGTGGAGTGGCGTGGAGTGGAGTGGCGTGCTGGGGGCCCTGGGTGTGCTCAGGATGTGCGGTGGTGGAGTGGCGTGGAGTGGAGTGGCGTGCTGGGGGCCCTGGGTGTGCTCAGGATGTGCGGTGGTGGAGTGGCGTGGAGTGGAGTGGCGTGCTGGGGGCCCTGGGTGTGCTCAGGATGTGCGGTGGTGGAGTGGCGTGGAGTGGAGTGGCGTGCTGGGGGCCCTGGGTGTGCTCAGGATGTGCGGTGGTGGAGTGGCGTGGAGTGGAGTGGCGTGCTGGGGCCCTGGGTGTGCTCAGGATGTGCGGTGGTGGAGTGGCGTGGAGTGGAGTGGCGTGCTGGGGGCCCTGGGTGTGCTCAGGATGTGCGGTGGTGGAGTGGCGTGGAGTGGAGTGGCGTGCTGGGGGCCCTGGGTGTGCTCAGGATGTGCGGTGGTGGAGTGGCGTGGAGTGGA
>NW_020869362.1:81433-98933 GCF_003789085.1 Penaeus vannamei | reverse complement strand
CATTATTATTTTTTTTTATCATCATTATCAATATTATAATTATTTTTCAATATTGTCATTATTAACGTTCTTATTATTATCATTACTATAATTTTAATTCATATTATTGTTACCATTATTGCTATTGTTATCATTATAGTGCTAATTATTAACATTATTGTTTTTGCAACTGTTATATTATGTTATAATGATTATAGTTTTCATCATTGTTATTATGCTATTATTGGTTAGCGTTATTTATTATTATTGCTGTTATTATTGTTGTTTGTTATTGTTGTTGCTCTGCTGCTTATTATTATTAGTAGTAGTATAGTATCCTAATACTGTTATTGTTATCATTATTTTCCTTATCATTGTTGTTATTATCATTATCATTATTGTTATCATTTTCATTATTGTATATTGGTTATCATCACTGAAATTCTTATCATCATTATCATTTAGACAATTATTACTTTTATCATCATTATTTTCATTACTAGCATTATCAATGTCATAATCAATATTGCAGTTTTTACTGTCATCATTATCATCATCATCACTGTTATTATATATCATCATCATTATCAACTACATTATTGTCATTTATGTACCATAATTATTATTATCGTTATTGTCAAAATCATTATTATCGTTATTGTTATTACTACTATTAGTTTTATAATTATAACAATCCGTTTCATTGTTATCATTATCATTATTGTTATTATTGATAAAAGCATCAGTGTTAGCGTAGGTATTATTATTAGTAGTAGTAATAGTATCCTTTTTATCATAATGTTTATAATTATCAGAGCTATCATTAACCTCTATATTACTATCAGTATCCTTTTGTAATCATCTTTCTTATTATACGTTTTTTTTTTCTCTCTCTCTCTTTTTTTTTTTTTTTTTTTTGTTTTTCCTTTCTCTCTCTCTCTCTCTTTTTTTTTTTTTTTTTTTTTTTTTTTGTTTTTACTTTTCTTCTTCTTCCTCCTCCTCCTCCTTCCTGGTTTTTCTTCTCGGGTTCCCACTTCCACTATCACGCCTTCTGAAAAACTTGATAATAGTCTTCCTCTCATCCTCTCTCCCTTACCCACAGCCTGCTGCATCCCTTTCTTCCTCTTCCTCCTTCCTCTCCCCCTCTCCACTCCTCTCTCCTTCCTCCTCCTCCTCCTCCTTCCTCTCCCCCTGCTCCACTCCTCTCTCCTTCCTCCCTCCTCCTCCTCTTTTCTCCCCCTGCTCCATCCTTCTCTTCTTCCTCTTCCTCCTTTCTATCCCCCTGCTCCACTCCTCTCTCCTTCCTCTTCTTCCTCCTCCTTCCTCTCCCCCTGCTCCACTCCTCTCTCCTTCCTCCTCCTCCTTCCTCTCCCCCTGCTCCATCCTTCTCTTCTTCCTCTTCCTCCTTTCTATCCCCCCTGCTCCACTCCTCTCTCTTCCTTCCCCTCCTCCTCCTTCCTCTCCTACTCACTCCTCTCTCCTTCCTCCTCCTCCTCCTCCTTCCTCTCCCCTGCTTCCATCCTTCTCTTTCTTCCTCTTTCCTCCTTTCTATCGCCCACTGCTCCACTTCCTCTCCCTCCTTCCTCTTCTTCTCTCCTTCCTCTCCCCCTGCTCATCCTCTCCTCCTTCTCCTCACTCCTTCCTCTACCCTGCTTCCATCCTTCTCTTTCTTCCTCTTCCTCCCTTTCATCCCCCTGCTCCAGCTCCTCTCCCTTCCTCCCTCCTCCTCTCCTGCCTTCCTCTCCCCCTGCTCCATCCTTCTCTTCTTCCTCTTCCTCCTTTCTATCCCCCTGCTCCACTCCTCTCTCCTTCCTCTTCTTTCCTCTCCTTCCTCTCCCCTGTCTCCACTCCTCTCTCCTTCCTCCTCCTCCTCCCCTTCCTCTCCCCCTGCTCCATCTTCTCTTCTTCCTCTCCTCCTTTCATCCCCTGTCCATCTCTCCTTCCTCCTCCTCCCTCCTCTCTCTCCCCTGCTCTCCTTTCCTCCTCCTTCCTCTCCCCCTGCTCCAACTCCCCTGCTCTCCTCTCTCCTTCCTCCTCCTCCTCCTCCTCCTCTCCCTACTCCACTCCTCTCTCCTTCCTTCTCCTCCTCCTCCTTACTCTCCCCTGCTCCACTCTCTCTCCTTCCTCCTTCTCCTTCCTTCCTCCCTGCTCCACTCCTCTCTCCTTCCACCCCACTAATCCTTCCTCCCTTCCCTCTCCTTCCTTCCCCACCCCTCGTATACCCCCAACCTCCCTCCCCCCTCCCCCTCCCCGAGCGACATCCGTAATAACTCATCAAAGGCGAAAGACAAGAGGCAGAGAATAAGAATAAGAATAAGGAGCGAGTCTGTCCATCTCTTTGTGAAGGCTCCCCCCCCCCTCCCCTCCTGACCACCCACCAAACTGCCCCCCCCCCCTCTTCCCCACCTTCCCCCTCTCGTCTCTCTCTCTTGTGTCTCTCCTACCTCCTTCTTCCCCCACCCCACGTCTCAGTTTCACAGCCTCCTCTCTCTCTCTGTCTATCTATCTATCCGTCTATCTATCTGTCTGTCTATCTGTCTGTTTCTCTATCTACTTATCTCCCTGTCAACTTTCTCTCTCTCTCTCTCTCTCTCTCTCTCTCTCTCTCTCTCTCTCTCTCTCTCTCTCTCTCTCTCTCTCTCTCTCTCTCTCTCTCTCTCTCTCTCTCTCTCCTCTCTCTCTCTCTCTCTCTCCCCGCCCTCCCTCTCCCTCTCCCACTCGCACTCGCTTCTTCAAGAGAAAAAGAAGGAAAAATGACGAAAAAGAAAAAAAAAAAAATCACGAAACAGTTCCTTATTCTAAGAAATACGTAAATGTCTTTTGTGTTCCTCAGGTATATCATAAAGACGGAATTTTCTTTTAAAGAAGGCAAGCTCTCTGGGCCTCATCCGCGGCGTCTGGTCTCTGCAGAATGGCTTTCGACTTCACCCATTAGCCAGATTGTTGTATTAATGTGAGTGAGTTACTAAAAAAAGATGAGTGTAGTTAATGCATAATGGCGGCGGCGCACGTAGTGAAAACGTATATGTATTGTCCGCAGAGTTTAATGCGTTTCGACGCGGTTGTACTTCATTAATTGCTATTCGAGCTTTTAAAAAGTTGGCGATGACGGTAATAATGATATTCTCTATGATAATTCGTAATTTTCATCATTATCTTATTACATTGTCTATCTTTACACTAGTATCATTGTTGTTGTTTCTATGATGATTATATTTTTGACTTATGGTTTTTACTGCTCGTTATTTGTGTGTCCTTGAATTCAAAGGCGATCTTATCAGTCAAATAGAACCACTTTTATCACAAGTGTAATCATATTGTTTATCATTATCATTTTATTCAATCATTAATGCTTCATCATATCTTCATTATCATTAATGTTTCCCTTCTTTTCTTATTATTTCCCTATTTATTACATTATTCACAATTTTCATTTCATCCTATCATTTTATCATTTCTCATCAAGCCATACATTCCATATTCTATAACTTGCATACAAATATTCATATTAAGTAGATCCATGATAATATATGATATCTTAGTAAGATATGATAATAATAATGAATAATTCTAATAATGTTTGATATAATTCTTTCTAATATTATATCATTATATTATAATTATCATTCTTACACTTTTATTGCCTATTATTATCTTATTATTAATTTATTATTATATTATTATTATATTATTATTTGTATTATTTATTTATATTATTATTATTATATTATTATTATTATTATTCATTATTATTATTATTATTTATTATCATCATATTATTGTACTTAGATTATTATTATCATTATCATTATCATTATTATTATTATTATTATTGTTGTTGTTGTTGTATTATGTTGTTTTATGCTGTTGTGTTTATATTATTGTTATCATCATTGTTATTATATTGTTAATTTCTATCATTATCATCTTAACTATTGTCCGTTTCCTTATCATAATTATTGTTATCATCATCATCATCATCATCATCATTATCATTCATTTAAGTTATAATAATAATTATTATTCATATTATATATTATTATTATTGAATCATTATTTAATTATTATTATTATTATATTATTATATTATTTTATTTATTATTATTATTATTATTATTATTACTATTATTAATTATTATATTATTATTATTATTATTATTATTATTGTTGTTGTTGTTGTTGTTGTTAACATTATCATTATTATTGTTATTGTTATTATTATTATCATTATTATTGTTATTATTGTTATTATTATTATCATTATAATTATTATTATCATCATTATCATTATTATTATCTATTATTCTGATTCTTCCTATTATTATATTATCATTATTATATTAATTATCTTATTATTATTGTTATCATTATTATTATTATTATTAATCTTATTATTATTATTATTATTATTATTGTTGTTGTTGTTGCTTGTTGTGTTGTTGTTGTTGTTGTGTTGTAGTTGTTTTGTTGTTGTTTTAGTTATTGATTGTAATAATTATTAAATATATAATTCTATTATTATGTATCATTAGTGAACATCTAATCTTATATGTTATCATTTTGTATTATTCATTATTATTATTATATATATTATTATTGTTATTATTATTTATCATTATTATTATTATTTTATCATTATTATTATTATTGTTATTATTGTTATTATCCTCTTTATTATTATTATTATCATTATTATTATTATTATTATTATTATTATTATTACTTTTATTATTATTACTATTACTACTATTTTTGTTATCATCATTATTATAATTGTTTTTATCATTGTATTTATTGTTATTATGATTCTTTATGTTTTAATAAGCGACGTTTTGGAGAAATTAATATAAATCTATTTTCAACTCAAATTATCAGGAGAAAGTCCAGTATAACATTAGAATAAAACAATGGGGCTTTGCAAAATAGAAAACAGGATAAGTTAATAAAGCAAGCACGAGGTGGAATTAAAGTAATTAAAACTTCACAAAATTGAAAAGTGGAAATGAAATTAAATGGCTAGAGAACGGAAGAATACTGATAAACGGGGAATTAATGGATAAACATGGATAAACAAAAACAAAACAACGAGATACAATTATTATTATCATTGTTATTATTACTGTTATCATTAATATCATTATTATCGTTTTAATTACTAATAGTCTTATCAGCATTATTGTTCTTCTCATTCTTCTTCTTTTTCTTCTTATCATCATTATTATCATCATTATGATTATTATTATTTTGATTTTGATGATTATGTTCATCAGTACTATTATTATTATTATTGTTATTATTATTAATAATGTTATTATTATCATAACTATTACTATTGTTATCATTATTATTATTATTATTATCATTATTATTGTTGTTGTTGTTATTGTTATTATTATATATATCATATTATAATTATTATTATATTATTATTATTATTATTATATTATTATTATTATTATATTATATATTATTATTATTATTATTATTATTATTATTATTATTATCATTATTATATTATTATTATATCGTTAATATCATTATCATTATTATCGTCATCATTATCATTATCATGATTATCAAACTTATAATCATCAATATCATAACTGTTATCATTTCCGGTATTATTATTATTATTATTAATTTTAGCATTATTAATCATTATCATTATCATTATCATTAATATGATAATGATGATGATAAAAAACATCAATAACAATGATAATAATGATAATGATGATAATATAATAATAATGATAATAATAATGATAAATAATAATAATGATATGATAATAATAATAATAATAATAATAATAATAATAATAATAATAAATAATAATAATAATAATAATAATAATAATAATAATAATAATAATAATATAATAAATAATATATAATAATAATAATAACAATAATAATAATAATAATAATAATAATATAACAATGATAATATGATAATAATGAAATAATATGATAATAATAATGATAATAATAATGATAATAATAATAATAATAATAATAATAATAATAATAATAATAATAATAATAATAATAATAATAATAATAATAATAATAATATAATAATATAATAAATAATAATAATAATAATAATAATAATAATAATGATGATGATAATAATAATAATAATGATAATAATAATAATGATGATAATAACAACAATAGTAATAATGATAGTAATAGTAATAGTAATTATTATGATAATAATGGTAATAATATAGATAATAACAATAACAATAACAATATTGATAATAGTAATAATAATAATAATGATGATAATAATAATAATGATGATAATGATAGTAATAATGATAATAATTATAATGACAACAATAACAATAATGATATTAATAATGATAAGGGTGATAATGATAACAATGATGATCATAATAGTAGTAATAATGATGGTGATGATGATGGTAAAGATAATAATAATGATACTTACAATAATGACATGATAATAATAATTATAACAATGATAATAATCATAATAACAATAATGAAGATAATAATGATAATAATAATAATGATCATAAGAGTAATAATGATAACAGTAATAACAGTAGTGATGATAACAATAAAAATAACAGTAAAAATAATCATGATGATGATAATGATAGCGTTTATACCTATTATTATTGTTATTATCATCATTATAATTTCCATGATTATAATTATTATCACAATGATAATAATGAAAATAAGAATAATAATGATAATAATAATAATAATAATAATAATAATAATAAATAATAATATAATAATAATAATAATAACAATAATAATAATATAATAATAAAAGTAATAAATAATAATAATAATAATAATAATGATAATAATAATAATAATAATAATAATAATAATAATAATAATATAATAATAATAATAATAATATATAGAATAATAATAATAATAATGATAATAATAATATAATAATAATAATAATAATAATAATAATAATAATAATAATAATAATAATAATAATAATAATAATAATAATGATAATAATAATAATAATAATAATAATAATAATAATAATAATAATAATAATAATAATAATAATAATAATAATAATAATAATAATAATAATAGTAATAATAATAATAACAATAATATTAATTAGAAGACGAACAACAACAACAACAACAAAAACAACAATAATGATAATTATAACAAAAGTCATTATAATGGTAATGATAATAGTAATAATGATAATGATGATAATGATTATTATGATTATAATATTACCATTACCATCATTATTGTTATTATCATCACTGTTAAAATGATAATGATGATAGAAAAAATGGTAATAATAATAACCTTTTATTATCATCATTATCAAGTATTGTTTTTATCATTATCTTTATCATTATTATCATTAACATTATCATTAATATTATTTATTACTGTAATTATCAATATCCCTATTCTTATTAATACTATTGTTATTATCATAATCATGATCATAATGATGATGATTAAGAGGAAGATGTAGGAATGAGAAGGGGGGGTGGAGCAGAAAGGAATAAATTAGAGAGAGAGGAAATGGAAAAGGAAAAGAGAGAGGGGAGAGCGAAAAGTAGGAGGAGGAGAGAGAATTATCCACGGTTTCGCTAATGATAATAACGATGATAACGATTATGATAATACAGATAGCGATAGCATTTATAATAATCATAATAATAGCAATAATAATTATGATACTAATGATGATAATGATAGTGATAATAATAATAATCATAAAGATAATAATAATGATAGTAATGATAGTGATACTACTGGTAGTAGTGGTAATAATAGTAACTATCATCATTATAATAGTAAGCAAAATAATAAAAGTAGCAAAAAATATGACCATAATGGTAATGATAATAATGGTAGTCATAATAATAATGATGACGATAATGATGATAGCATTGATAATGATAATGACAGCAATGATGATAACGCTAATAATAAAAATTATGATAATGCTAATGCAAATGATATCAACAATCATGACAATCATAATAATGATGATGATAATGCGAGAAATGACAATAATTCTGATAATGGTAATATAGATAATAATAACAATCATAATGATGAAAACAATCATCTTAATTCTTTTCTTTTTTCATTCTTGATATTTTGATATATCTTCCCTCTTTTTCCTTCCCTTTTTCTTTTTCTTTTTTCTCCATCCTTTCATCCGTGTTTTCCACGTCTCCCCTTTCCTTTTTACTTCTCTATTCCCTTTATAGCAATCCTCTCTTCCTCCTCCCCCTCCCCTCCCTCCCTCCTTCCCCCTCCTCCTCTCTTCAATCCTTGCCTTCACCACAACCCTTTCCTTATTACCAATCATTTTTCTCGCGTCCTCTTTTCCTCTCCGTCCACTTATCGGTCCTCTACTGCTTCCCTCTTTTATCCAGAATTCTTGGTCCTTTCCCTCTTCTCGTCCCTCTTCGTCCATCGGCTAATGACTCCTTCCCACAGAAGTCCTTCGTTTTTTGCTTCCCAGGGACTTGCTGTGTCCAGACCCTCCTCCTCTTCGGGTTTATCGTCCTTTTCATCTTCTTCTCCTTCTTCGTTTGGTCCTTTTCGTGTTTCATTTGTTTTATATTTTCCTGCTTTTCATTTTCATGCTCTTTGTTCGCTTATTTTTTTCTTTTCCTACTTTTCCTTTTCGTTTCTTTTTATTCTCCTGTTTCTTCTTTCTTATGGATCTACTTTTTCCTCCCCCTGGTCCTTTTCTTCTCTTCTTTCACTCCTTCGGCTTCTTCTCATTCCCCTCTTCTTTTCTTTCCTCATTTTTCACTTATGTTCCTCTCCTCCTTTTCATCCTCCACTTCATTCCTCTCCAGTCCCTTCCTCTCCCTTTCTTCCTCTCTTACTTTTTTTTATTATTCCTTCTCCTCTCTCTCTGTTTCATTTTCTCCTCTGATTCCTTCTCCTTCCTTTCCTCCTCTGCTTCCTTCTCCTTCCTTTCCTCCTCTGCTTTCTTCTCCTTCCTTTCTTCCTTTGCTTCCTTCTCTTCCTTCCCTTCTCTCTCTGTCTCTGAAGATTATCCGTTAGATGTATGTGTGCGTTTGTGTCTGTGTGAGAGTGTTATGTGAAGTATGTGTATAATGCTCGTGTGTGTGTGTGTTTTACTTACCTATTAGGCATTTATTATCAGTGCGTTGATCTTATATACTGGGAAACATCATACTATCACTGTAACCACTTTGTATGATAAATGGTGTTGATGTAATAAAGGTTATGGTGTAATATTGTGAACTGTATTCATATTGACAGGTGTAGAAAAGGTGTAAAAAAGCAAGATATGTGAATTCATAAATCTCTTGTATTGTGAACACAGCATTCATTCTACCCCATACTTTGCATAATTTTAGTAATAATAATGTACGACGAAACGAAGGAGATTTTAATAATGAAAATTATAATAATGATAATAATAACAACAACAATAATGATACTAACAACGACAATGATGATGATGATAATGATTTAATAATAATACTAACAACAGTCGATGTCATGTGGAGGGATATTGAAAATGATATAGAAATTAGTGAAAAGATAATTTGATGAAATAACAGATAACAATCATCATGCATAAGTAAAGGATAGATAAGGATAGATATTGCGATATTATATCGCCAGTATATAAAGCTAATAATAATGATGACGATAATAATAAAGATAAGAAAGAATTAAATATATAGCAAAGGCAAAGCAATGAATAATATAATGATAGGGTAAGTAACATATAAAGTGAAAATAATGGAATCATAGAAGTAACGTAAAGTAAAGTAGTCGTAGTAGATATGTAGATAGTGATAAAAATAAGTTGTTGAAAGATATCAATTGGATAATAGTCAGTGGATCAGATAATGAACGGAAACAACAAGCGACAATAATGGGTAATAATTGTAAGATAATGATGATTATAATGATGATGCGAATGATAGTTATGTTAAGATATATTATAATGCGGATAATGTGATATGATCATCATGACGCCTTAAGCATGATAGAAATATTAAAGAGATAGTGATATTTAAATATAATTTTTTTTTATAATGAAGGATGGAAAATGATTGGTAAAGGGATAGAATAATAAATTGATATTATGATGAGAATGATGATGGCAATGATAACAGTAACAATGATTGTAATAATGAAAATGTTAATAATAATGATAATGATAAAGATGATACTAATGATTATAATGATATTAATGATAACAAGGATAAAGATAATGATAATATATTTTGAACATCGCATACAGCATTCACAACTCAAGTATAGCAATGAATAATGATAATGAAAACATAATGATAGCAATGATAATGAGGATAATAGTGATGATGATATTGACGATAATAAGAATGAAAACAGTTATAACAAGAACTATGAGAATGTTAGTAATAATGATAATGATAATTGATAACAATATCAAGATAATAACAATTATAATATATGAGTAATATAGATATACAAAATAATAAAGAGTGACAACAACAAAGACAACAACAATACAAAAATAATAAGGATATAATAATAATAATAATAATAATAATAATATAATAATGATATTAATAATAATAATAATAATAATAATATAATATGAAGATATAATAATAATAATGATAATAATAATAATAAAGAAATAGAGTAATAATGATAGAATAATGAATAATGATAAATAATGAATAATATAAGTAATATAACATTTATAAGGAAATAACAGTAATAATCATTGATAAATGGCAATAATGATAATTAATAATAAAATCACAGATAGTAAGGAAAGCAATGATGACAATAAATTATAATATATATGAATAATAATGATAAAATGGATAATTAATGTATATAAATAATAATATATGATGATAATGATAATAGTAATAATAATAATATAATATAATATAATAAATGAATATATAAGTAATAATAATGAAATAATAATAATAAATATATATATTAATAAATATATAATAATATAATAATATAATAATAATAATATAATAATATAACAATAATAATGGTGAATGATGGCTATAAAATGATTATTATATAAATGTTAATAAATGCAATCTAAAAAATAGTGTGATAAAAAATAGTAGGGATGAGCGGTGATAGAGATAATAACAATAACAATGACTATGATGCTATTAAATCAGAGAACAAGTCCAAGCAACTCTATAAATACATTTACGAACACACAAACACTCAAAAAATAATCAAAACAAAAACATTTACGAACACACAGACACAAAAAATAATTAAAACAAAAACATGTGAACGATCGTATCCTGAATGTTCGAGACGTCCTCACTTCCTTCTTTATTTCCTGCTTCGTATCTTCTTCTGTTCTTTAAAGATCACTGTGCAATAACGGCCAAGACCTCTGGTGTATAAGGGATCAAGTGGCTATTTTCATGACAAGGGAAATTGGCCTTTGTGTGTTCTTGGTAGAGGTGTTGGATTTGTGTAGTTTTTTCCATGATTTATTTGTTTTATTTGTTCTTGTTTTTCGTGTGTTTGTCTGTCTGTTTTTCGTTTTTTTCAATCTTCTGTTTCTGTACTGTCCTTTTATTTTATCTTAATTTCAGTTTACGAATTTTATTTTTTAATTTGATTCAATTTATCGTTTTTATCTTTTCGTTTACACACCAACTCTAATTCTCTATTCCCATTCATCCATGTACATTATCCTTCTATTTCCTCACTGAAAAAGGCAAGCAAGCAAGCAGCAAGCAGCAAGCAGGGCCACGCGCAAACAAAAACGCCCTCCTCAGAATTCGATTCCAAGCAGACACTAACTCAGGAAGTATCTTAACAGAGAGAGGACACAGCATCCGCCTCATCATTTATCATCAAAAGTTTGATTGGTTTAGAGTGTGATCGTCGATTCGCATCTTCATTTTCTTGCAAACGCTATTAGGAAACGTTTCTTTCTTTCGTTCTTTTTTTCTTTTTCTTTTTTCTTTTTTCTCTCTCTCTCTTCAGATGATGAACGTTTGCAGGATGGACTCTAATCTATCCCTTCTTTGACCTTTGACCTCGGGTTCTGATGACCCGTCGTTCCCGATTGGATGAGAGGAAATCGTTTCTTTTTCGTTTTCTTTGCCGTGGCATCTTTAATATCGAAAACAGAGAAATGCAATTAAATCACTCATACACACACGCACACATACATGCGCGCACGCACGCACACACACACTAACACACACACTAACACACACACAACAACACACACACACACACACACACACACACACACACACACACACACACACACACACACAACACCACACACACACACACACACACACACACACAATCATTAAACCCCCAATACGTTTATCATCATTGAAACAAAACGAAATATTCGCGTAATACCGACTTTCAGCCTCGCGATGAATAAAGCTGAATTAATTATTGCTGAAATTGCGCGAGCATTGAGGTGCCTGTCTGTACCTCGCCCAGCCGGCCGCATGCATGGAAAGACCTCGAACCGGAGTGGAATTTAACCGTGATTTTTTATATGCAAGAAATTAACTGCACTGCTGGCGGTGTGGGTTTGTGAATATGATTTGCATCGTGGGTCGAATTTCCCTTATTTGGCGTTGTTCAGTTCAGTGATATTGTTACTGTTGACTGTTTTCTTTCTTCACTTCAGTTGTAAAAACATTCGTTGCCTTATCATTCTATTCTTATTGTCATTATCATTATTGCTATTAGCAGTATCATCATTTATGTTATTATTCCCTCCTCCAAGGAGATTATGCTTTTGGTGGCGTTGGTTAGTTTGTTGGTTAGCAGGATAACTCAAAAAGTTATTTTTTTAATTTTTTTTTTTTTACCAGAGGTGTGTCGTAGCCCAACTTAGAGGGTATTAAATCTTAATCCGGATTTCTGCGCATGATTACTCAAAAAGTTATGAAGAGATTTTAATTATTTTATTTACTTTTATTTATTTATTTATTCTTTTATCCGGTGTGTCAGCCAAACTTAGATGATCATGATTGCATCAGTGACCCTATTGCCTTGGCGGAGGTATGCGCTCTATCAGTGCTTCTACTTGCTATTATCGTTAATGTTATTATTATCATTATAATTAATATCGTTATTACTATTATCATTAATATCATTATAGCTTATTGTTATTATTATTACCATCATTATCATCATTACCTCCGCCAAGGGAGGTTATGTCTTTGGTAGCGCTGGTTAGTGTGTTTGTTCATTGATTAGCTAATTAGCAGGATCATTCCAAAAAGTTATGATTTGAAAAAGCTATAAGAAATTTTATTAAAGGTGAGTCTTAACCCGACTTAGATGCCATCAAATTTTAAGGATTCAATAGCCCTGAGAGACAGGGAAACACGAGCGTCACGAGTGCATTGAAAAGTGATTTTAATTTAATGCTTCAAGGGTGAATACTTTTATTGCATCCGCGGCCTTTTTGCCTTGGCAGAGGTATTATTACTATTATGATCATCAATATCATTATTATCATTATTGTTATTATTATTTTCATCATTGTTATTATTACTATCGTTATAATTATTGATATTACTTTCATAACATTATTATTATTGTTATTATCATCATTATTATCTTTTAATATTATTATTATTATGATAAATATTACCCTTATTATCTTTTATTGTTATTATTACTATTGTGATGAATATTATTATTATAATTTCTTTTGTTATAATTATTACCATTATGATGATGATGATTATTATTATTATTATTATTATTATTATTATTATTATTATTATTATTATTATTATTATCATTATTATTATCATCACTATTATTGTTATCCTCATCGGCAACATTACCATTGCTGTTATTATTACCATTATTTTTATTATTGTTATCATGAATATTATTATTATCATTGCTATTATCATTATCCTTACAACTATTATTGTTATCATCATTATCATTATATTCATATAATTGTCATAATTATCGTTATCATTATTCTTGTTGTTAATATTACCTCTGCTAAGGAGGTTATGTTTTTGGTAGCATTGGCTAGTTTGTTAGTAAGCAGAATAACTTAATTATGAAAAGATTAAAAAAAAAAAAAAAAAAAAAAGTTTTTGAAAGAGGTGCGTCATACTCCAGCATATATGCTATTAATTTTTTGTGGTAATCCAGATCAGGCTCAGGATCCAGATTTTTTTTAATGATTTCATTAATTTAATTGCCCCTATAACCTTGGTGGCGGTATGATTTTAGTTATCATTAATATTATCATTATCATTATCATCATCATTATTATCATTATTGCTATCATTACTGCCATCGTTAGAATTATCATTATTTGTATTATCGTTGTTACCATTAGTGTTATTACTATTACTATTAATGTTATTGTTGTCATTATGATTATCGAACATTATTGCCATCATCATTATTATTATCTTTGTTATCACGGTTATTACTACTATTATTATCATGACTGCTAATAATACAAATATTATTATTTTTATCATAAATAGTATTATTATCATTATTGTTATTGTTATCTTTGTCATCATTATTATTAATTATATTATTATTATTATTATTATTATTATTATTATTATTATTATTATTATTATTATTATTATTATTATTATTATTATTATTATTATTATTATAATATTATAATATTCATCATCATCATCATCATCATCATCATCATCATCATCATCATCATCATCATCATCATCATCATCATCATCATCATCATCATCATCATCATTATTATTATTATTATTATTATTATTACTATCACTATTATTACTATTATTATTATTATTATTATTATTATTATTATTAATTATTATTATATTATATTATTATTATTATTATTATCATTAGTAGTAGTAGTAGTATCATTATTATTATCATTATAGCTATCTGTATCATCATCGTCATAATTACTATCATTTTATTTTTATTATTATCATCATTATCAATTATCATATATCATTATCATTATCATTATATTATCATTATCATTATCATATCATTATCATATCATTATCATTATCATTATCATTATCATTATCATTATCATTATCATTATCATTATCATTATCATTATCATTATCATTATCATTATCATTATCATTATCATTATCATTATCATTATCATCATTATCATATCATATTATTCTTATTCTTATTATTATTATTATTAATTATTATTATATATTATTATATTATTATTATTATTATTATTATCATTATTATTATTATTATTGTTTTTTTTTTTTATTATTATTATCATTAATATTGGAATATTCATTCTTATTATTATCATTTTTTATTTTGTTGTAATTGACTGTGATTCTTATTATTGTTACTAATATTATCATTATCATAACTATTATTTTCTGTTAGTATTATCATTGTCATTGTCATTTTTAGTGTCTTTATCACATATCTTATCATTTTACTACTATTATCATTATTACAATTATTATCATAGCTGTTATTATAATCATTATAATTGTCATCATTACTATTCTTGGTATTTCTTTTATTATCAATTTCATTGTTGTTTTTATTTTTACTGTTATCATTAGTATTATTGATATTATTATTGTATATAGCATTATTATTATTATCATTAATCTTCTTATTGGTATTGTTATTAATGATTAATCTTCTTATTGATATTATTATTATTACTATTTTCAATTATCATTGTCTCATTATTATCATCATCATTATCCTTATCACTGTTATTATCATTATTTTATTATTATTCATTATTGATATTATTATCATTATTTTGTACTATTGTCATGCCATTTTATTGTTTATATCATTATTTTTGATGTTTTTGTTAGAGACCCATTAATACAACAATATTGTTATTATCTTTTGTTGTTTCTATTATTCTTTCGTTTTTGATCAGTTCCATAATAACTTTTAGTATTGGTGTTGTTATTCACCTTTTTTTACAGGTTATTATAGTTTTTATGTGTTATTATATTATCATTTTTTGTCATTGTTTATTTTTTATCATCATTATATCAATTATTATTATTATTATTATTATTATTATTATCATTATTATTATTATTATTATTATTATTATCATTATTGTTATTATTAGTAGTATCATTGTAATTATTGTTATTGTTATTGTTATTATTATTATTATTACTATCATTATTATTATTATTATTATTATTATTATTATTATTATCATTATTATTATTATTATCTTTATTATTATTATCTTTATTATTATTATCTTTATTATTATTATCATTATTATTATATTATATTATTATCATTATTATTTTATTATCATTATTGTTATTAGTAGTAGTATCATTGTAATTATTTTTTTATGATTATATTATTATCATTATTATATTATAATCATCATCATCATATTATTTTATCATTATTATTATCATTATTATCATTATTATTATTGTTGTTGTTGTTGTTATTATTAACATCATTTTTACTATTATTATTATAACTATCATTATTATTATTATCATTATTATCATTATTAATATTATCATTATTAATCATTTATTTATTATTATTATATTATTATTATATTATTATTATTATTATTATTATTATTATTATTATTATTATTATTATTATTATTATTATTATTATTATTATTATTATTATTATTATTATTATTATTATTATTATTATTACTGATATTATTATCATTATCAACATCATTAGTAGTAGTATAATTATTGTTATTATAACCCATCATTATTATCAATGTTCATATCATATATCAAATATCATCATTATTTCTATTGTTATTATTATTATTATTATTATTATTATTATTATTATTATTATTATTATTATTATAACTATTATTATTATTATTGTTATCATTACTATCATTGTTATTATCACTATCGTTATTATTATCATTATCATTATTATTAGCATCATTATTATTATCTTTATTGTCATTGTTATTATTGATATCATTATTATTGTTATCATAACTATTATCTATAATTCTTAATTTTCATCTTATAATCTTTATCTGTATTACTATTAACGTTATCAGTACCATCATTTTTTTTTATTACTATTACTATTATCATTATTATTATTATTATCAGTATTATCATTAGTATTATTATCATCTTTATCATTATTACTATTATCATTATTATTATTATTATCAGTTTTATTATTCTATTTTTATTAGTATTTTTGTTATTATTATTATCATTGTTATCATCGTCGTCATCATCATCACTGTCATCATCACTATTATCAAAATTATCAAAAACGTTATCATCAATGTTATTATGTTATCCTATATGTCATCAGCAATATCATTAGTATTGACATCATTATTATTATTGTCATTATTTTTCTATTAGCATTTATCATTTAATTATCATTATCATTATTGTTGCTGTTATTGCTACTATTTAGAGTATTATTTCTGGAATAATTCTTAATAACATTATCATTGTCATTCTTTTCA
>NW_020869362.1:61433-71433 GCF_003789085.1 Penaeus vannamei | reverse complement strand
AGACAACACACACACACACAGAGTTTTTCCTTGCTAAGTCGCTTAATCTCACACACCTACAGAACACCACACACATCATTAATTTAGACACATCAACACACATCAACACAATATATATTCGTATATATTTACTAAGTATATGAGATAATATAATTAAATAACCTACTAATATAGCTTGATTATACTATGAGTGTGGTGGTGTTGTGTGTCTGTGTGTGTGTGTGTATATATATTCAGAAATATTATATGTTTATACCATACCCTATATATAATATAATTAGAGTGAGTATATTATATATACTATTCGTGTTAATATGAATAAATAATAATATGTATACATATATGTATATTGTTATAAATTAATCATATATATAAAAACATATAATAGTTAACATACACACTACACATCTGATAGATGCTGCTTTTAGTGATAAATACCGCGTAGCCACATATGAGGACGCTTAAGCAGGTTAGTAACTTGATTATAATAATACGGTCAGCGTCTGGCTACGATATTAGAATTATACTTCTAAATCAGTTGATAATTCAATTATATGATGCACACACACACACACAACACAATTTGCTACTTGTATTAAACACACACTACACTACACACACACCACGTACAAGCAGCACACAACACACACCACACACACCACACACATATTTCACACACATTTATTAGTATATAGTACTATATAATAATAATATATATATTATAGTATGTATGTATAGTATGTATATAATAACATATACATATTTATATACATAATAATACATACACACAGCAGCCACAGTAGGGTAGTAGAACCCACACACACACACACACAACACACACACACCACACTCACACCACGGTGCCATCATTAATTACGACTCATTGCACACACACACACACACACACACACACACCACACACAAACACACCACACACACACACATATATATAGTATATATATTATAATAATATAATTATATATTATATAGTAGTATAATATATAATAGTAAATAACTATATAGCACACACACACCACAACACACAGATATTATAATATATATATCTATAATATATATAATAAATATATATAATATAAACCTATACATATAGTATATGATATATATAGTATAGTATATTGAATACATATATATATATATATATATAATGTATATACTATGTATCTAATATCGATATATGTATACTGTATATATTATTATTATATATTATATACATTATGTATACATATAGTATGATAGATAATATTATATATATAGTATAATGATATAATAACTATGTGTGTTCTAGTGTGGTGTGTATATGTATAGATATAAGATTATGTATATTGTATATATATAAATATATATCATATATAGTATATTATTAATGAGACTATATTAGATTATATTTGTATGATTACACACACATCACACACCACACACAACAGCACAATTGTATATAGGGACTGTAGATACAGGAGTCATTAAGTGATGCACACACACACACACAATATACTAATATATTATATACTATAAGCTATATATATAATATTATATATATATATATATACAACTCATTGTATATATAGTGTATAATATAACATATATCTTGATTATAAATATACTAATATTTTAGTCATTATGATATATATATATATACTATTAATGTAATATATTATATGTATACTATTATATAGGTATAGTATTAGTAGTATATATGCGTGTGTGTGTGTTTGTGTGTGTGGGTGTGGTGTGGTGGTGTGTGTAGTGTGTGTGTGTGTGTGTGTGTGTGTGTGTGTGTGTGTGTGTGTGTGTGTGTGTGTGGTGAAAAATAGATGTCGTAGAAAGAAGTCAATGATGTAATGATAATAGTAAATAACAATAAAACTAATAATGATAAAGATTAAGATATAATAATAGTATAATATTATAATAATAATAATAATAATAATAACGACAAAGACCAACGAAAACAAAAACTACAGAAAAACGGTAAAAGAAAAGCATCCTTATCCAAATACATTTTAGTCCTTGTCTGAAACGCATGAGCCTTTTCTCCTGTTGTAATAAGGTCGATGCTACGCCGTCATGAAATATCCATGAGGTTAAGACAATGCCATGTCGGTCACGTGAGGAATCCATGAATTTTCACGAAAACTGGTTGTTCGTCTTGATTTTTTCTTCATTTATTTTCAACTGAGCGAAAAATATGGGTAAAAACAAATGAAAGTGATGTATGATCGAAAAAAAACACGCGAAGGATGTGGAGTAAGGGAAGAAGATTGGAAATGATAACAAGTAGACAGAAAACTCCGATCAAAAGGATTTTCGTTTAAAATAGAAGGGTAAAAAGGTAGAACAACAAGGAACATCGAGCCTGTGAAGAGACGAAAGGGAGAGTGAAGGAAGAAGAGGAGGGAAGTGAAGGCGAGGAAGAAAATGGGGGGAGGAGAGGATAATCCAAAGCTCATCGTATGACAACACTGGCGTGCGAGTGAAGAGAACAATAGGAAACAAGTGACAGTCGACATAGTCAAGGATGTCTCCGAATGCGCGGTCAAAGTGCCTTCCAGCTGCTTTATTTATAAAATTCAAAAGAATGAATAAATGCCAGACGTCATATTCACGCCTAAAAATAAGTAATATATATATGGTATAGAGTTTTACCACATAACCTAACCACACGTTTCTCTATATAGTAAAGAGATAAATAAAATAGAATGTAAATAACAATAAATCGAACACGACACCGAAGCCGCGCCAAAGCAACCCATCAGGACACGCCTAGGAGTTCGTTGTATCATTTGCTTTATACGGCGAAGCGAAGACTTTTATTTTAAATATATAATCCTGATTGATGTTTGGGGGGGATTCCTTATCTGACGTCTCGGCCTCCGCCAAGATGATGATTTGGCGTCGGACAAGATACTCACACATGAAAACACACTCTGGACACTATGTTCTCTGCTGCCGGTTCGGTTTGAATGGATGTTGTGGTGAAAGTACGAGAATGAGAAGAGAGGAGAGAGAAGGGGATAAGAGAGAGAGAGAAAAAGGAGAGAGAGAATGAAGAGAGAGAGAGAAAGAAGAGAGGGAGAGGGAGAGAGAGAGTGACTGGGAAGGGAGAAGATAGAGAGAGAGAGAGAGAGAGAGAGAGAGAGAGAGAGAGAGAGAGAGAGAGAGAGAGAGAGAAGAGAGAGAGAGAGAGAGAGAGAGAAGAGAGAGAGAGGAGAGAGAGGAGGGAAGAGATAAGTAGAAAGTAGAAAGTAAATAATAAAAAATATATATAAGGGGAAAGAGAAAACAAATCTAGATAAATGATGAGAAAGTAATAACAAAATAATAAAACAGGGAGAGGGAGAGAGATGGGATAAACAACAAAGAATGAACAGAAAGGGATCTGGCAAAAAAGAAAGAGAAAAAGATAAGGAGAGAGAAGAAAGCAAAGAAAAAAGAAAAAAAGCAGAGAGCGCCGAAATGGAGGAAGGAAGGAAAAGAAACAAGAAAGGAAAAGAATCCATTTTAGCATTCTGTTGGGTGTTTCATCTCGCTCTCTCTCGCGTGTGTGGATATGCGCTTGTGTGCGTATCTGCTTGTGTGTGTGTGTGTGTATGTGTGTGTGGGGGGGGGGGTTACGTGTGTGTCGATGTGTTTGTGTATGTGTGTGTGTTTGTGCGTGTGTGTCGGTGTGTTTGTACTTGTTTGCGTGTGTGTTTGTGTGCGTGCGTGTGTCTTTGTGTGCGTGCGTGCGTGTGTTTGTTTGTGCATTTTGGTTTGCATCTTTTTATGCGTGTCCGTTTCTCACTTCTTTGAATTCCAGCTTCTTGGTGTGTCTGCTTGTTCATTCATGTGTGCATGTGTGCGCGTGTTTACGTACATGTGTGTTTAAACGGTGGCTTATCGTCCCCACATCCCGCACATGGCCAAGGGAGTTCACTGACGGCCAGCGCCATGAATCACTGATCAACAAACTGTCGACGCTCTAATTAAACAAACTCATTTCACTTGCTATCTTGCTGACCTCGGCTCGATTTGTCAATGACTTGTTTTGCTCTCGCTGTTGTTGTTTCTCCCTGGGCTCCGCTCTTTGTTTGTTTGTTTGTGTGTTTTTGTTTGATGGATGTTGAGTTCTTGCTTTACTTGTTTCTTATTGCGAATTCGATGTTGTAGTGTTCTACTTATTTTGTTTTTGTTCTCTCAAGGACTAGGGTATAATATTGGCATACATATTATACTTGTGCATTGTAATTGTTTTTGCTATTACTAAGTGATGTAATCATGATAGTATTACGATCAATGATAATATTTTCCGTTACAGAAAGTAATGATGCAATCACCTTTTAATGCAGACGAGCGATAGACAATAAACATGACATTAAAATATTTTCTCTTGTCAATGAACAAAGTGCAAGAAATGATAATGAAGATCGTCATAACTTCTTAAGGTCTCTGATCCTCTGCAACATAAACAAAAATGAATAGATGCAATCCTTTGGTGCAGAGAGATCACAAGATGCAGCGCCTCAAATGCTCGACTCCACAAAGGAGGGAAGTCTATGTTTGGAGCATCGTGTAGCCCGGCCAGAAGAGGCTGCGATCCTGTTTATAAGGGATCCGACACTGTGTTTTCTTATCATCGCTGGATTCAAGCTGCTGATCATAGGGTCTTGATTGTGTTTATGCGAGGCGTTGGTAGATAAGTTGTTTGTTTAACGTCTTTGATGAGAATGTTCCCGTTTGGCGAGGAATGCGGGGATGGGAGACGGACAAAGAGAAAGAGAGAGGGAGCGAGAGAGAGGAAAGGAATGGAAGATTATACTATATTTATTTAGAATAAGAATGGCCTGATATGGAGGTAGGCTGGTAAACATAGAGAGAGTGAGCGAGTAAGAGAGAGAGAGAGAGAGAGAGAGAGAGATAGAGAGAGAGAGAGAGAGAGAGAGAGAGAGAGAGAGAGAGAGAGAGAGAGAGAGACAGACAGACAGAGAGAGAGAGAATACCCTGTGAAAGACAAAAGAAGAATTTAAAGGAACAAAAATATCTTTGAAACTATTTTCATTATTGATAATATTATCATTCATTTAAATCATCAGTAATGTTAGTATTAATGCTATTATTGCTACCACAGGTTATTCAGTCCCCGCATGCAACGGAGACATTTGCACATCTTAGCAATTAGTCCCCGACTCTAGGCTGTTTGCACAAGAAGTCAGTCGGCAGCGCGGCCAGACAGCAGGAGCCGTGAACTCCTCCGACAGAGGCATTAGGAGATGCCGGTACTTTGCGGACGGGCCAAGTTACGTGTCTTCGGGGCCCTGATGCTGCCGGTCTGTTGCGTGTGGTGGAACTTGGCTCTGCCCTGTTCCTTGGAGTCTCTGATGCTTGCTGTTATATCTCCTTGCGTTGGATCACGGGGCTCAGTTGGCAGACCGCGTGTCCCCCAACGGCCCCCGCGTGAGACCGACACAGGAGCTGCCGCTTGCGCAATCCAGGGCTGCCGACTCAGGCTGTACAGATACTTGACTCGGCTCCCTGAAGATGCTGCTGCGCATCAGGCTGTCTTCTCAGCAGACGATGCTGGCTGGAGGAAGGTCTGTGTGACGACCAAGGGAGGCATGGCCTGGGCTGATCGACCAAGGCTGCTGTGAAGGGGTCGAGGTGGGCCTGCCAAGGGGGATCCTCGTGGGTTGAAATGGAATGTGGATATGCCAGTGTGCTCTCTTTGGCAATGACTGATTGACTGATATTACTGCAATTATCATTATTATTACTATCTCCATTATCGTTGTTGTCATCGTCATCATCAACGCATCATCATTATTATCTTTATCATTTTCATTATCATTACTGTCGTTTTTACAGTATTGCTATTATCATTATCAATAATAATAGTGTAAGTATTAGTAGAAGTACTATTATCAGTAATATCATTATAATTGATATCATTATTGATCTGACTATTCTTCCCCTTGTATTTCTGGCGGACATCTCAAGAAATGGCACTCAGTCTCGCATGAAGGTGAATCGATTGTCTTGGAGAAAGTGGATGTCAAAAAGGATCGGTAGACAGCAATAAAAGAAGAATATACATAGTGATAATTATATATAAATATATGTGTGTGTGTGTGTGCATCTGCATGTATGTTAGATAAGCAGACGGATAATGTAGATAGATAGATGTGTGTGTGTCTATTTATATGTGTGTGTCTATACATATGAGTGTGTGCGTGTGTGTGTGTGTGTGTGCGTGTGTGTGTGTGTGTCACATATGTGTGTGTGCGCGTGTGTGTGTGTTGTGCCTGTCTACATATCTGTTTACACATTAATTTTATATGTACACTTTACTCGAGATAAGTTTTATATATATTACACATGTAAAAGACATAAAAGGCTATTTAATCTTTGTATGTAACTCTGTGTGTGTGTGTGTGTGTGTGTGTGTGTGCCTGTACGTATGTGCGAGTTTATACACGAAACGGATGAACATATCCGCGCGACAGATTTCCTAATACTCCGAGGAAGGAAAGAGAATTACGGGAAGAGCGTGAATAGCGAAGCGCCGATACAAAAATGCAATTCGCGATTAAGAGAACGTGTATGATATCCGGAAACGCTTAAACCGATGAATCTGATCAATAGATAAATACATCGCATTTAAACGCTATTGTTAAAGAGACGTCGGACGGGGGCTTAGTTTCATGAATTCAGGAAATGATTTGATTACTCAGCAATAGTCTGACCATGAGATTATATATATATATATATATATATATATATATATATATATATATATATATATATATATAATATATATTGTATATGTATGTATGTATGTATGTATATGTATGAATATACTGTATATGTGTGTATAGATAGATAGATAGATACAGATAGAAAGATTGATTGATTGAAATGACTGATGATAGATAGATAGATATGGATATAGTTATATATGTGTATATATATATAATATATATATTTGTGTACATACAGAGAGAGAGGGAGAGAGAGATAGATATATATATATATATATATATATATATATATATATATATATATATATATATATATATATATATATATATATATATATATATATATATATATATATATATATATATATATATATAATATGTGTGTGTGTGGTGTGTGTGTGTGTGTGTGTGTGTGTGTGTGTGTGTGTGTGTGTGTGTGTGTGTGTGTGTGTGTGTGTGTGTGTGTGTGTGTGTGGTGTGTGTGTGTGTGTGTGTGTGTGTGTGTGTGTGTGTGTGTGTGTGTGCGTGTGTGTGTCTGAATACAAGCGGCTGAGGCCCAACCTGTTTTGAACTCGATCCCAGGTCGATGTTTACTTTTTTGATAACTTCAATTACCAGAATTTGTTTAGCTAACTATTGTTGTTTCTATAGTTTTTGTTTGAAGAACTATCAGTGAAATTGTTTCTGTAATTATAATTGACAGCATGGCTAACGCACTTTAAAATTGTTTAGAAAAAAACTCTGTTTGACAAAACTATATAATATATAGTATATAATAATCCCTGTTACTGTTTTGTCTACATCTAGACAAAAGTCTGTTGTTGCATTTCAATGTCCGTTTTATGGTTCTGTTGCATGAATATGAGAAGAGAGAGGGGGAGGAAGAGGAAAAATGAGGAGAGGGAGAGAAGAAAGGGTGAGGAAACGAAGGAGAAAAAGTGAGTGGGGGTGAAGGAAAAGGAGAAAGAGGAGGCGGAGAAAGACAGATAGAAGAAGGAGGTTGGCAGAAGCAGACGGAGAGGGAGATGAAGAGAGATAGAGAGGAAGAGAGAGAAAGAGAAGACAGGTGTGTGAGTGTGTGTGTGTGTGTTTGAGATTACAGTGGCAGATGGATAGTTTGACAGACAGATAAATAGATAAACAGACTACAATAGATATGTAGATAGGTTGACAGGTATGTTGGTCGATAATGAAATAGGACATTCATACAAAAACGAACATAAATACATTAATATGAGTATGAGACGAAATGCAGCATATAGGACACATACACACATAACCTAACCTCCAGTTTATTATCATCATTATCACTGTACAGTTTCGTATACCTCCTCGCTGACCTTTTGCATATATCAGACACTACAAGCAATTTCATGTCTAAAAGCGGTACAAATTTCTGTGTATATTCACATCTCTTTCGTATCTCCTTTCTTCCTTTAAACTTCTTATTCTTGCCCTTAAATTCTTCCTAATCGTCTTCGTTTTCTTCTTTCTCTGTAAACACAAATTGCCAAGTCTCTTTCAGAAAGCGCTAAAACACTCACGTAGACGAAGAGGACGACAGAGGTACGTTCTTCTCATCGAGGAAATATTGGATCATCTTATTCTTGTCTTGGCTGTCAAGATGGAAGATGAATTCAAGCTGGAATCACTGGGTACGGTTAATTAATGGGTTAATGCATGTGTAACTGCATATTTACCGGGATTTTTTCCCTTTCTTTCTTTCTTTTTTCTTAAATGTCGGTTGACTTAAATGTAGATACAAATGCAGATACAGATAGAGAAAGGGGGCGAGACAGATCTATAAACATACTTACAGACAAAGGAAAAGAGCGATGGGGAAGGGAGAGAGAGAGAGAGAGAGAGAGAGAGAGAGAGAGAGAGAGAGAGAGAGAGAGAGAGAGAGAGAGAGAGAGAGAGAGAGAGAGAGAGAGAGAGAGAGAGAGAGAGAAAGAGAGAGAGAGGAGAGAGAGAAAGAAGAGAGAGAAGAGAGAGAGAGAGAGAGAGAGAGAGAGAGAGAGAGAGAGAGAGAGAGAGAGAGAGAGAGAGAGAGAGAGAGAGAGAGAGAGGCATAGGGAGAGGAGGAGAAAAGAGAGAAGGGGAAGGAAGAGAGAAACACGGAGAAAGATTCACAGAGAGAGATAGAGAGAGTGAGAAGAGAGAGACAGAGACATAGAGAGAGTGAAAAGAGAGAGACAGAGACAGAGAGAGTGAGGGGGAAAGAGAAAGTTAGAGAAAGATTGAGAACAGAGAGAGAGAGAGTAGGGCCCTCAAATTGATAAACTAATCAATTGATTTAATTGATGAGCTCGCGACACCACCTAAGCTATCACCTGTAAAACAAGCATGTAAATTTTCATCAACATTGACAGCTCACAAGAACCCAATGTTTACCACTCTTATCAGACATGTTAAAGAATACTATTTCTCTCACGGGTTCTGCTTGCGAAAAGAAAAATAATGAATTGTTCAAATATATATATATATATATATATATATATATATATATATATTATATATATATATATATTATATATATATTATATATATAAAAGTTATATGGGGGTGGTGTGTCGAAATTCCAGCAAGGATCTACAAGTCTAGATGAACCAGAAGTGGGTGACAAATTCCATAAAATAGTTTCAAGAAAAGGTTCAGTTCAGCAACATAGAGAAACATATGAAACTTTTCACATAGAAGTAGCGTGACACGTCGCATGTGCCACGTGCGATCCGCGTGCGACGCCACGTCACTGGTGCGAAAGGTTTCCGGATGTCTGCTTCCAAACGGCGTGCCACCTTGGTGTGCAAGCGGCCCAAGATGCCAAGGGTAAAAGGGAGCAAAGTATCAAAATGAACACCGTGGAACAGTGAAACAAACATGAAATATCAAACAAAACCGAGTCAAGGAATAACGAAATGAGTCAAGGAGAAATGCGGTGAGTCAGGAAAGGGGAAGTTGAGAAGAACGGAGATGAGTCAAGGAGAGAGGCGTTTAGCAAAAAAGAAAAAATCATTTCAGTAAAATAGAGAGGAGTTGAGCCAAGGAAATGCGCTTAATAAAGGAGAGAGGAGTTGAGTCAGGAGAAAGGAGAAGAGTCAAGGAGAGAGGAGTTGAGACAAAGGAGAAAGAGAGAAAAGTCAAAAAGAGAGAAACTGCGTAAAGGAGAGAGAAGCTGAATAAATGAGAAAGAAGGTGAGTCAAAGTGAGAGAAGTTGAGTTAATGAGATAGATGAGATGGAAGAGAG
>NW_020869362.1:42500-45876 GCF_003789085.1 Penaeus vannamei | reverse complement strand
TCTCTCTCTTCTCTCTCTCTCTCTCTCTCTCTCTCTCTCTCTCTCTCTCTCTCTCTCTCTCTCTCTCTCTCTCTCTCCTCTCTCCTCTCTCCTCTCTCTCTCTCTCTCTCTTGCTCTCTCTCTCTCTCTCTTGCTCTCTCTCTCTCTCTTTCTCTCTCTCTCTCTCTCTCTCTCTCTCTCTCTCTCTCTCTCTCTGCTCTCTCTCTCTCTCTCTCTCTCTCTCTCTCTCTCTCTCTCTCTCTCTCCTCTCTCTCTCTCTCTCTCTCTCTCTCTCTCTCTCTCTCTCTCTCTCTCTCCTCTCTCTCTCTCTCTCTCTCTCTCTCTCTCGCTCTCTCTCTCTCTCTCTCTCTCTCTCTCTCTCTCTCTCTCTCTCTCTCTCTCTCTCTCTTTCTCTCTCTGCTCTCTCTCTCTCTCTCTCTCTCTCTCTCTCTCTCTCTCTCTCTCTCTCTCTCTCTCTCTCTCTCTCTCTCTCTCTCTCTCTCTCTCTCTCTCTCTCTCTCTCTCTCTCTCTCTCTCTCTCTCTCTGCTCTCTCTCTCTCTCTCTCTCTCCTCTCTCTCCTCTCTCTCTCTCTCTCTCTCTCTCTCTTTCTCTCTCTCTCTCTCTCTCTCTCTCTCTCTCTCTCTCTCTCTCTCTCTCTCTCTCTCTCTCTCTCTCTCTCTCTCTCTCTCTCTCTCTCTCTCTCTCTCTCTCTCTCTCTCTCTCTCTCTCTCTCTCTCTCTCTCTCTCTCTCTCTCTCTCTCTCTCTCTCTCTCTCTCTCTCTCTCTCTCTCTCTCTCTCTCTCTCTCTCTCTCTCTCTCTCTCTCTCTCTCTCTCTCTCTCTCTCTCTCTCTCTCTCTCTCTCTCATTCACTCACTCCTAGGCAATATTTTCGGTATTTCCTCATATTTCACTGCGAATGTGAATCAATTTATTTTTCTTATACCTAAAGCAAGTGAATAAGATCCCTTCCTAATAGGATTGAAGATCATTCCTTGAGAATTCGAGTCTGATGCAATGGGATTCGTTTTACCTTTTGGAATCGAGTAGTCTAAAAGTATAGACTACGTATTGCATATGTTTCGTGTTTGGCATTGGGTCGGGTTTTTCGCTCTGTTGATCCATTGCACATTTACAGATAATCTAAATCCTTTACAGGTGTTTCCAATTAAATGATTTAGAAATAAATACGTCAAGGCTATGATGATTTAAGGATTTTTTTCGCTAAACTAAAATTTTAAAGTTGAAATTGCAAAGATGGCCGTTCCTGGTTTGGAATTTCGTTTTTTTTTAAATAATATTGATTATTTTGATACATAATTTAGTATTATCTTTTCGTACTTTTCGAAGTACGGGAAAGTACTTTAGTGTTTATGTTTAGAGTTATCTGAACATGAATTAATAAACAGATATAAAAAATGGTAGCAAATATAAATGGTCATTCCCACGCGTTGATTAATGATCTGGCAATAATAATAAATCCACAGTGTTCTGCATGTGGCTGAAGTGTTGTTTACAATAAAAACAATTGTAGTCTTTTATCATGATTGTACGTGGCTAATCTGTTTGCTTTTTTGGCCTGACTAGTTTTTTAACAATTCGTTAAAATATCTTCAGGATTAAATCTGTATGTGTGTTTGTGTGTGTGTGTGTGTGTGCGTGTGTGGTGTGTGTGTGTGTGTGTGTGTGTGTGTGTGTGTGTGTGTGTGTGTGTGTGTGTGTGTGTGTGTGTGTGTGTTGTGTGTGTGTGTGTGTGTGTGTATGTGGTGTGTGTGTGTGTCTGTGTCTGTGTGTTTGTGCGTGAAGAATACCACAGCCATTTTTGCCACGGTAAGGTTGGTCATCCCCAAATTATCCCTTTAAATGTATAGTTCTTCAAGCTATGATTTTGTAACACATGTCGCATGCTATTTACATCACTAAAACAGATAATGGATTATTTTCATACGCTTACATATGTCGTTCACGGCCGTATAACCATACGGTGTATATCTGATATTTCCAGCATAGCCATCTGCTATAATGTGTTGTTCTCCCTTTGGTCCTCTATGTAAAAAAAATGTAGATCCGTCACTGAATTAAATAATTCAGCTTTATTCTTTAATTCAATATAATCACTTGAACACTGCATATGACGAAAAAACAAAGGTTTCAGACACGTGATATAAAAAAAAAAACATATTTATCTGATTAGTCAAGATAGTAATAATATTATCATAATGTCGATTAAAAATATATATTATTGTTATTATTCTTTTGATTTCATCCCGCAGTAAATTTCACCTTTTAAGTATTGTAATTACGTGTCTATTTGTTTTATACATATCAAAGCTTAATTTATCTATTTCGATACAGCAAGGGACAGAAAGTTGTTACTTGCTTCCTTTCCTTCTATGATTTCTTATCTATTTATTCATCTATTTAGTTTTTTTTGGTTGTTTATTCATTCCTTTATTGAATAATCTCGTTTATACATTCATTCACGTTTATGCATAGTTATATCAGTCTTCAGGTTTGCAGTATTTTCGCGTTCGAAGTTTTGGTAGATTCTCTCCATCTATCTATTATTCATCTCTCTCTCTCTCTCTCTCTCTCTCTCTCTCTCTCTCTCTCTCTCTCTCTCTCTCTCTCTCTCTCTCTCTCTCTCTCTCTCTCTCTCTCTCTCTCTCTCTCTCTCTCTCTCTCTCTCTCTCTCTCTCTCTCTCTCTCTCTCTCTCTCTCTCTCCTCTCTCTCTCTCCCTCTCCCTCTCCCTCTCCCTCTCCCTCTCCCTCTCCCTCTCCCTCTCCTCTCCTCTCTCCCCTCTCCCTCTCCCTCTCCCTCTCCCTCTCCCTCTCCCTTTCCTCTTCCTCTACCTCTCTCTCTCTCCCTCTCTTTCCTTTCTGGTTCCGAGCGCTATCCACCAAAGGGCGAGCTTACATGCCAAGCGCTTTGCATCCCCGTTCAGCCCCGACGAGCGGCTTCCGGCACTCCCTCGAGAAGAGACATAAACATAAACACCAATGAAAGGAGAGATTACACACCAAGCAGAGGTGATAATGGGAGGCTAGTTAAAACTTTGGAAGAGGAAACTGATGTGAGAAAAGTAAGGAGAAGAAGCAGAGAAAGTAGGAAAGGGAGAGAGAGGGCGTAAAGATGTCTCGGCTTAAGATAACGATGAAGCTGTTGCCATGAGGATTCCAGTGGTGTCCCTTCTTCCTGTAGTTTTTGCATGACCGCCGTGCATGTGATCGTGATGTGAGTCACCTCGTCATGCACCGCTTTGCGTGACGTCATCACAGTCATGCTTGTTTAAAGGCCCATTTTAGAACGAAAAATGGTACGGCAAAACCCTAGCTTTTATTTGCATAATCATCGTTATCATTTGCACGCCGCTCTTTTTGTCGCGATAATTACTCTG
>NW_020869362.1:17500-37500 GCF_003789085.1 Penaeus vannamei | reverse complement strand
GAGGATGGAGGAGCGAGAGGAGGAAAGGAGGAGGAAGGAGGAGGAGAGGGAGAGGAGGAGGAGGGAGAATGGAGAGGAGGAGAGAGGAGGAGAAGGGGGAGCAAGCCGGGGAAGAGAGGGAGGAAGTAGGAAGGGGGGACGTGTGTTGGGGAGAGGGTGAGAGCGGGGAGGGAGGAGAGGGTATTTGACAAGAGAGAGAGGGGAGGAAGAAGGGAGAGGAGATGTTCGAGGGGTAGAAGGGGGCGAAGGAGCAGGGGCAGGAATAGGGAAAGGATGAGTCAGTGGGTGGAAGGTGGGGGAGGGGGAAGGACGCGGGTGTGAACAGGGAAAGAGACAAAAAAATGAGGAATAATAGAAGTGTTTAGAGAAAGGCGAATGAGTAGGGGAACTCATAAGTTAATATTATTATCCAAAATCTGTGTTGTCTCTTCACTTATTTCAGTAGTTATTTTTGTTTAAGGGAGGATATTAGAAGAGAGGATTGAGTGGAAGATAGGGATAGGAATAGGGAAGGGAGAGAGAAACGAAGAGAGATAGCAAAAGTGCCAAGAAGCGGATGAAGAAGCGATGAGAGAGATAATAGAGAGGAATCATTAGGGAGCAAGTGGATATGAGTATGGGTAGATAGGGAGGAAGGGAGACACTGAGAAAGAAAGGGGTGCGGGAGGAAGCGGAGGGGAAGAAACATAAGTGGCAGAAAAAGTGAAGAGGGGGAGGGAGAGGGATGAGAGAGAGAGGGGGTGTAGGGAAGGCGGGGAGGTATAGGAGTGGACTGAGCTCACTACTAGGGGGGGGGGGGGCTAAGTAAAAAGAGGACGAGTGGGGGGGGGGGATGTATTAGCATTAAGATAGCCGAGGGAGGTATGGAGATGGCAGGGGGAGCCATGGAGAGCCCGAGGGAGGCATGGAGAGAGCACGAAGAGAGGGAGAGAAGGAGGTGAGGAGGAGGAGGAGGGTATGGAGGGAGGAGAGAAAGCAGGGGAGAACATGAAGGTAGGGAGGGAGGCATAAGAGGAGGGTATAGAGAGAGAGAACGTAGGGAAGGGAGATGCATGGCGAAGGGAGGAACACAGAAGAGAGAATAGGTGGAAGAGGGGAAGGAGGAGGAGGAGAACACGAAGGGAGGGAGATAAAGAAGCCTACGCAGAGAATATAGAAGGACTTAGACCAGAAGAAGGAGAAGGAAGGAAAGAGAAGAAAGGAGGACGGCAAGGAGGAGTTCTCAGCACCACATCCAATATCCATTAGATGACCCGGAAACAATTAGGGCGAATTCCGTGTCGTCGAGCGTCTTGATGTGGGTAATTTCCTTTAATGAAGATGTTTCCCCGTTCGCCCAGGAGGTCAGGCAAGGGGGGCGGAGGTTCTCATGCAACGGCCTTCCTGTCCTGCTACTGCCTGCCGCGGGGGAAAGAGAGAAGAAGGATGACCCCGCGCGTTCCATTGCCATGGGTCAACGTCCCTGTGACCCCGTGGCGTTCCATTGCCGTAGGCGTCAAGCGTCCTGTGACCCCGTGGCGTTCCATTGCCGTAGGGTCAGCGTCCTGTGGACCCCGTGGCGTTCATTGCCGTAGGGTCAGCGTCCTGTGACCCCGGCGTTCCATTGCCGTAGGGTCAGCGTCCTGTGACCCCGTGGCGTTCCATTGCCGTAGGGTCAGCGTCCTGTGACCCCGTGGCGTTCCATTGCCGTAGGGTCAGACGTCCTGTGACCCGCGCGTGGCGTTCCTTGCCGTAGCGGTCAGCGTCCTGTGACCCCTGGCGTTCCATTGCCCGTAGGTCACGTCCTGCTGACCCCGTGCGTTCCATTGCCCGTAGGGTCAGCGTCCTGTGACCCCGTGGCGTTCCATTGTCCGTAGGGTAAGCGTCCTGTGACCCCGCGGCGTTCCATTTGCCGTAGGGTCAGCGTCCTGTGACCCCGTGCGTTTCATTGCCGTTAGGTCAGCGTTCCTGTGACCCCGTTGGCGTTCCATTGCCGTAGGGTCAGCGTCCTGTGACCCCGCGGCGTTCCATTGCCGTAGGGTCAGCGTCTGTGAACCGGCCGTGCCACGTCAGCGTCCCTGTGACCCCGTGTGCGTTCCATTGCCGTAGGTCACGTCCTGTGACCCCTGGCGTCCATTGCCGTTAGTCAGCCGTCCTGTGACCCGTGGCGTTCCATTGCCGTAGGGTCAGCGTCCTGTACCCCGTGGCGTTCCATTGCCGTAGGGTCAGCGTTCCTGTGACCCCGTGGCGTTCCATTGCCGTAGGGTCAGCGTCCTGTGACCCGTGGCGTTCCATTGCCGTAGGGTCAGCGTCCTGTGACCCCCGGCGTTCCATTGCCGTAGGGTCAGCGTCCTGTGACCCCGTGGCGTTCCATTGCCGTAGGTCAGCGTCTGTGACCCCGCGGCGTTCCATTGCCGTAGGGTCAAGCGTCCTGTGACCCCGTGGCGTTCCATTGCCCTGTAGGGTCAGCGTCCTGTGACGTTCCATTGCCGTAGGGTCAGCGTCCTGTGACCCCGTGGCGTTCCATTGCCGTAGGGTCCAGCGTCCTGTGACCCCGTGGCGTTCCATTGCCGCTGTGTTTTCGTAGTCCGTTCCTGTGACCCCGTGGGTTCCATTGCCGTAGGGTCAGCGTCCTGACCCCGCGGCGTTCCATTGCCCGTAGGGTCAGCGTCCTGTGGGTGCCGTCCATGTGTGCCTAGGGTCAGCGTCCTGTGACCCCGTGGCGTTCCCCGTAGCCCTGTGACCCCGGCGTTCCATTGCCCAGCGTGCGTGGCGGGCGTCAGGCGTCCTGTGACCCCGTGGCGGCCGTGGTCCAGCGTCCGTGATCCTGGAGGGTCAGCGTCCTGTGACCCCCGGCCGTTCCATTGCCGTAGGGTCAGCGTCCTGCTGACCCGCGGCGTTCCATTGCCGTAGGGTCAGCGTTCCTGTGAGGCGTTCCATTCCGATTGCCGTAGGGTCAGCGTCCTGTGACCCCGTGGCGTTCCACCCGTAGGCGTCATTGGCGTTCAGCGTCCTGTGACCCGTGGCGGTTCCAAGGGTCAGCGTCCTGTGACCCCGCGGCGTTCCATTGCCGTAGGGTCAGCGCCTGTGACCCCGGCGTTCCATTGCCGTGGTCAGCGTCCTGTGACCCCGTGGCGTTCCATTGCCGTAGGGTCAGCGTCTGTGAGCGTTCCATTGCGTTTCCTGGTTACGGCAGGTACGCTGAATTATCCTGTTCGCATTCTCTCTCTATCTATTTGTCTATCTTTCTGTGTATCTGTTGGTCTATCTACTTATCAATGTATCTCTCTATGATTCATTAGGATTCAGCTATCTATCTATTTATTTGTCTATACATTTATCTCTCTCTCCCTATGTATCTATTTATCTCTCTCCCTCCCTCTCTCTCTTTCTCTTTATCTCTCTCTCTCTCTCTCTCTTATCTCTCTCTCTCTCTCTCTCTCTCTCTCTCTCTCTCTATCTATCTATCTATCTATCTATCTATCTATCTATCTATCTATCTATCTATCTATCTATCTATCTCTATCTCTCTCTCTCTATCCATCTCTATCTATCTATCTCTCTCTCTCTCTCTCTCTCTCACTCACCGATTTTCCTTTCCCTCCTCTTCTCTTCCCTTCTCCCCTTTCCTCTTCTTTCATTCTTTCTAGTTCAAATAGCAACGCCGGGAATTGCAAAAGAACACTTCAAACTGTAATGAGTCATGTCATCTTCTACATGAATGACACGTTAATGAGAATCTGAACCAATTTTTAAAAAGACACATAATGAGAATGAAGGATGTTAATATTATTCCGTTTATGTTGCTGTATTAATTCAATTTAATTCCTTTTTTAAGCTACATATGTATATTCTCTATGGTTTGACTATTATATACTATTGTTTATTCTTATACTTGTATATTTATTAATGGAGAGGCAATGCATATAGAAGTTAATTACATGTCCTTCCCCACTGCAACTGTCCTTTATTAATACTATAAACATATTGCAAAATGTTGATACAGTTATAAAAACTACTAATTCAGATACTAATTCAGTTTAATCACAACCAGCGGTGATATATATTCACTGTAACTGCAGTTTTTTTTTTTAGCATATGTGAATTATGATCATTATATGATTGAAGTTTCCGTATTAAAAATGTGTATTGTTTATTAGCCTGGGAAAAACCGAAAACTGCAATTGTTCATCATAGATCATTGCTGATTACATTGTTTTTGACGTACAATTAAGAGTAATTAGTAATTGCATGTATGATTGTCTCTGTTGTTGTCTGTTTTTGCTTTTCTTCTTCAGTTATCTATTCATTGCCTCCCTCCCCTCTCTCCCTCTTGGGGTTTATAAATATGTCTATTAGTTTCTTTACCTGTTTCTGTTTGTCTGTCGGTCGGTCTCTCTCTCTTTATGTCAGTCTATCTGTTTATCTCTCTCTCTCTCTCTCTTCTCCTCCTCTCCTCCTCTTCCTCCTCTCCTCCTCCTCCTCCTCCTCCTCCTCCTCCTCCTCCTCCTCCTCCTCCTTCCTCCCCTCCTCCTCCTCCTCCTCCTCCTACTCTTCCTCTCCTCCTCCTCCTCCTACTCCTCTTCCTCCTCTACCTCCTCTACCTCCTCCTCCTCCTCCTTCTCCTCCTCCACCCCCCCCTCTACTTCCCCCTCCTCCTCCTCCTTATCCTCCTCCTTCTTATCCTTCTCTCTCCTCCTCTCCCACACTTTCTCTCCTGCCCTTCTCCCATCCTCCACGCAATCCATCCTTCACAATGAATAACACACGAAGACAACACAAAGTGGATGAGTCATAGATAATTCCTTTTGTTCTACCTTCGCGACCATCATTAGACGTGCAATAACATCTCCTTTCCTACTCTACATTTCCGGGGAAAATTGACAATACGAATTAATCATTATATGTGCGATGTCTTGTTTGTTATTTGTCATTGTTTTGGGTCTCTGATTTAGGGATATTTTGATGGGTTTGGTATTCATGTCTGCGGTATATCTGTATTTATGTTTATGTTTTATCTTTGGTGTAGTTAGCTTGTCATGTCATGTTTTATATTGTTTTTGTTATACTAGTTTGTACTTGGATAGCATTACCTACCATGTTATGATATGATACAGGATCTTTCACATATCTGTGTATATATCTACTTTCGTTTTACAAAAAGAAATAACAAGATAAAGATATTGAGGAAAATAATCTAACTTTTAAAATAAGTGTTAGGAATTCCAACATATTTACGCAATATATATAATACGAGCCGAACAAATTTCGTTTTTTTTCTTTTTAATTTTTCCTGAATTTGCACAGGGCCGCCAACATCGCGAATCTATAAAATGACGTCATCGAAGGCCCCTGAGAACGACATATTTATAGACTCATTCTTTTCAGACAGAGGAAGAGGTACGAATTCATTATAATTCACTGTAAATCTTTCACGGTAAATCATGGTGCACCAAAACCGCCATTCAGGGACGCTTTCCTTCCCCAGAATGGAAATCGGGATGCGAGGGAAAGGAGAGTTAAATGCTTGTTTCTTGAGACGCGGGAGAATTCTTGTAATTCATGATAAAAGGGATCTTGTATAGACTTTAGCAGATGACAGTGAGGACCCTTTATATATATATATATATATATATATATATATATATATATATATATATATATATATATATATATATATATATATATATATATATATATATATATATATATATATATATATATTATATTATATATATTTTTTTAGTACATATATGATAACAAATATAGTGATGAACCGTATTCATTTTGACAGATGTGGAAAGGTATGAACGAATAGCTTCACAATACAAGAGATGTATTTAATCGGTTTCGATTATACCTTCGTTAGAAATACATGTATTTCTGACGAATATATAATCGAAATAGGTAAAATACATCTCTTCTTTTGTGAAATTCGTTCTCATTCATACCTTCCCACAAATAATAGTGATACTAATGATGACAGTGATAATGACAATAATGTTGAATGATAGTGATGATAGTAATAATAACAATAGTGGTGATAATGATAATAATAGAAGTGAAGTGCCGTGTCACGTGACTTGGGCGACCCTGTCTCTGTATCGCCTTTGGTTTTCAGTCATGTGTACAAGTTCGAGGGTCTGCAGGTCAGGCTGTTGCTTTCGATGAATGAAGGATGTTAATATTATTCTGTTTATGTTGCTGTATTAATTCAGTTTAATACCTTTTTTAAGCTACCTATATTCTCTATGGTTTGACTATTATATACGTCTATTGTTTATCGCAATAAATATGTCTATTAACGCAATAAACGCAATCCATATGTCTATTAACTTCTTCCTCTCGATCTCTTTCCCTTCTCCCTTTCCTGTTACACTCAGTAGTTCATTCTCGTTCTCCCTCGCAGTGTGTCCCATAAATCCGAGTTGTCTCTTCATTTGTTTCAGTAGTTATTTGTTTGTTTGTTGTGATAGTTGAGTGTTTGTTTTCTTTCTCTTCAAGGGATCCACAGCATCCTAAGCGTATCGTTAACATATCAAAATCCTCTATTTTATCCCGAATTATTTTTTATTAAAGTCCATGTTTCATATCCGTATGTTAGAGTTGCCAATAGGTGTGTTCTGTGCCGTCATTCTGGTTATGTTTAATATATATAAGAGTCTTCTAATATTGTGAAAGTTTATTTTTTGTAATTCCTATCCTTTTCCTGGTTTCTGTGATATAACGGCCATCTGTTGGGATTGGCCTTTCCAGGTAGTTGAGGATGTTTACTTGTTTGATGTTACATTGTTAATGTTTACACCTCCAGTCTCTATGGAGAGAGCATATAGCCCTGTATCACACCCCAGTCTTTGCCGTCAATATCTGTATTTTCTAGTAATATGAATAATGACGTATGTATATTATATATATATATATATATATATATATATATATATATATATATATATATATATATATGTATATATATATATATACATATATATATATACATATATATATATATATATATATATATATATATATATATATATATATATATATGAATATGTATATATATATATATATATGTGTGTGTGTGTGTGTGTGTGTGTGTGTGTGTGTGTGTGTGTGTGTGTGTGTGTGTGTGTGTTGTGTGTGTGTGTACATATGTGCATATATATACTTATTTTGTGTGCTAGCGAGAGAGATCCTATTTTCGGATCTTTCCCAGCGTAAATGAATACCATAAACACATCCCCTAAAGCCAAGGTCCAGCACTGAACCGCAATTCATACCCGGCCACCAAGCCAGAGGTCGCGGTTGCAATCCACATCTGCGCTGGCCGGCTGAGTAGCGAGCAATACCGATCCTGTTGCAAGCACTTCGGCAAATTAAGCAGAACGGGCTTTGATTACCGGGCTGGCCGCCTCAACAGGGCTTCTTGAACCGCGGGGGGAGGGGGGGGGGGGGGATCGCGCTGAGCGCTATTAAACGGGCGGGGGGGGGGGGCTGCTGGCTCGATCGGTCTTCGCTTGGACGCTGCCAGGTGGGGGGGCATGGTTTTTGAGCTTGCGTTGATGAGCGTGTTTGTTTGTGTGTATGGATGCCTTTGTAGACATACATGATAGATACATGTGTGTGTGTACGTATATATATATATATATATATATATATATATATATATATATATATATATATATATATATATATATATATATATATATATATATATCTATATATATATATATATATATATATATTATATATATATATATAATATATGTGTGTGTGTGTGTGTGTGTGTGTGTGTGTGTGTGTGTGTGTGTGTGTGTGTGTGTGTGTGTGTGTGGTGTATTGTCTGTATAGTTATATATTTATTAGAGTATATATATATATATATATATATATATATATATATATATATATATATATATATATATATATATATATATATATATATACATATATATATATATATATATATATATATATATATATATATATATATATATATATATATATATACGCACATATGTTTCTCTTCGCCTATGTACGCATGTATGTGTGTATGTAGAAACATATTTAATACGTGTAAGGTCAGCGAAATCTCGGAAGTACAATAGATACGAGAGTCTGTTTGTCCTGACATTGTCAAAAATATCTACAGAATGTACTATGTGTCCTTCCCAATCACCCAATCACAGATGCCATTTCTACGTACTATGTTACTTCCCGATTCGAGCTTCAGCAACATACAGATTCATGTGTGGAATTCATGATGAACAGATTGCAAAATGAACAACGAAGGGAAGGGCAAGAAAACACACGAATAGCGAAAAGGTCCTCGGTATATTCGTGTGTTCTCTTGCCCTTCCCTTCGTTGTTCCTTCGTTGTTGCAATACAGATTCATCCACGCTCAATCCCACCCTTTCTTTAACACGCGACATTGCCAAATCCTTTAATTTCATCAACGCTAATTTTTCGAAGCCATTTTGTTAACGTTAAGAGCAAATAACCTCGCTTCGAAGTCTTTCAAAATGTATTAAACCGTCTGCACAGCGTCGCGGGTAATTCGAAAATTCTATTAGGTTCGTGTCCCTCGCTTCTTTTCTTCTTCCGGGAAAGGCTGCGAGGAATGGAGAGCCTTCGCGTCTCTCAGAGCGGAGTCCGAGTGTCATTTGGAATTATTTCGTTCACGCGTTCAGTTTCTTTGTTCTTTTCTGTTTTTTGTCCAGTTCTTTTTCTTTCTTTCTTTCTGCCTTTTGTCATTTTTCTTTTTTTTAGATTTATTTCTCAAGTGATTTACTGTACTTCGCTCTTTTCTTATAACTATTTCTTTTTTTATTAGTTTTCTCCATGCCCCTTCATTCGTCTCTTTTCTAGTCTTCCTTTTTCTATATTTGATTCACCTCTCTATCTCTCTCTCCTTCTAAATCTCTCTCTTTTCCATTTCGTCCTTTTATTATCTTTGTTGTTTTTTCCTGTCATTTTTTTTTTCTCTTTGTTCCAGAATTTATCTCTTCTCCTCTCTCTATCTCTACTATCTATCTCTATCTATATCTTTATCTATCTATTTATCTATATCTTTATCTATCTATTTATCTATTTATCTAAGTCACTCTCTCTCTTTCTCTCCCTTTCTCCTCTCTTATATCTATCTATCTAATAAATACCGACCTATAAATCTACATATCTTCTATATCTATCTACATATATATCGATCTTATTCTATCTATCTACATAGCTATCTATATCTCTCTACATATCTATCTATCTAGCTATCTAGATATCTATCTATCTACATATCTATATATTTACATAATTAACTATCTACCTACCTACTTCGAAATTCCAGTTCGACTGAACCCGACACGTCATACAACCAAAACCTATATGACACGTGACCGAACCCCTGACATTATGAATTGATCACAACTCTTGAAAGACATTTGTACAGAAGTCTTGCATATATTGAAAAATGCAATACTGGGTCGTGGATCCGCGCGCAGAAAGTTCTTAAAATATGTATTCTGCTTCTATTCCATTCCAAACTTTAGTAAAACTGTCTAAATTAGACATGTTTAAAACTTCTTTTTTTTTACCCAAGACACAATAAATCTTACCTAAACAATGTATATAATAAAATACATTCATTTTTCTTCATTCGTGTTTTTATTCTTTCTCAATGTTGTCTTTTTGCCTTATCTTTGTGTTTTTTATTGTATGTTTGTTTTCTTTGTCTCTGTTTATGTACCTATCTTTATTTAGGCAAAGCATCTGTTTGTGTCACTCTTTACTTCTCTATCTACCTATATATTTACTTATTAATTTTTTAATCTCTCTCTCTCTCTCTCTTTATATATATATATATATATATATATATATATATATATATATATATATTATATGATATATGTGTGTGTGTGTGTGTGTGTGTGTGTGTGTGTGTGTGTGTGTGTGTGGTGTGTGTGGTGTGTGTGTGGTTGTGTGTGTGTGTGTATGTGTAATGTATATATGTATGTATGTATACATATGTATAGTATGTATATATATATAATATATATATTAATATATATATATATATATAATTATATATACATATATACATTCTGCATATGTAAATATATGTATGTATACTATGTGTATGTGTGTGTGTGCTGTATAGGCATACTGCATAGTCCTGCAATTTCGCGTCACCCCGTGCGAACCCACGCCAGGCTTGTGAGTGCACGGTTCTAAATACAACCTAAGCCTACCTCGGTCGCCACCAGGCCTATAAAGGTCAGCGGAGGTCGACCTAACCCTCACTCTCCCTCACTCGGCCGCTCACACTCTAGGCCGACCTCTAGGCTGGTCACTCACCACCGTGACCCAGCCTTCCGCGCTGACCTGACCTTCGCTCACCGCTCCACGAGGCTGTGTCGACACCAAGGCCATGCCTCGAGTATCTCCAGCGCTCAAGTCGTATCGTGTTTTTATGCGATACTTGGTGTGGTGTTAATTCTTAAATGATAAAGAGTCAGCCGCAACGTGTTTTACTCTGCGCAATAGTATCCATACAGGTCATAACTTCTTACAGCTCTGTGTGTGTGCGTGTGTGTTTGTGTGTGTGTGTGTGTGTGTGGTGTGTGTGTGTGTGGTGTGTGTGGTGTGTGTGTGCGGTGTGTGTGTGTGTGTGTGTGTGTGTGTGTGTGTGGTGCGTTGCGTGTGGTGTGTGGTGTGTGGTGTGGTGTGTGTGTGTGTGTGTGTGGTGGTGTGTGTGTGTGTGCGTGGTGTGTTTTGTGTGTGTGTGTGTGCGTGTGTTGTGGTGTGTGTGCGTGTGTGTTTTTTGTTTGTGGTGTGTGTGTGGTGTGTGTGTGGTGTGTGTGTGTGTGTTGCGTGCGTGTGTGTTTGTGTGTGTTTGTGTTGTGGTGGTGTGTGTGTGTGGTGTGTGGTGCGTTGCGTGTGTGTTGTGTGTTGTGTGTGTTTGCGTGTGCTGTGTGTGTGCGTGCGTGTGTGTTTGTGTGTTTGTGTGTTGTTGTCGTGTGTGTGTGTGTGTGTGTGTGCGTTGCGTGTGGTGTTTGTGTGTTTGTGTGTGTGTGTGTGTGTGTGTGTGTGGTGTGTGCGTGCGTGTGTGTTTGTGTGTGTGTGTGTGCGTTGTGGTGTGTGTGTTTGATGTGTGTGTGTGTGTGTGTGTCTGTGTTATGCGTGTGTGTGTGTGGTGTGGTCGTGCGTGTGTGCGTGCGGTGGTGTGTGTGTGTGGGTTGTGTGTGTTGTGTGTGTGTTTGTGTGTGTGGTGTGTGTGGTGTGTGTGTGTGTTGTGGTAGTTGTGTGTGCGTTGCGTGTGTGTTTGTGTGGGTGTGGTGTGGTGTTGAGTAGTGTTGGTGTGTGGGTTGTGGTGTGTGTGTGTTGTCGTGTGTTGTGTGTTGTGTGGTGTGTGTGTGTGTGTGTGTGTTCTGTTGTGTGGAGGGGATGATCCACGTCGGCGGTTGTACGTCGTGTGAGGTTGTGTGTGTNCGTTTTTGTACCTTTCAGTTGGTTTTGTCTTCTGGTTTTGTCTTTTGGTTTTGTCTTTGTTTGTCTTTGGACTCTTTGTCCTTTGGTTTTGTCTTTGGTTTTGTCTTTGGTTTTGTCTTTGGCTTTTGTCTTTGGTTTTGTCTTTGGTTTTGTCCTTTGGTTTTGTCTTTTGGTTTGTCTTTTGGCTTTTTGTCTTTGGTTTTGTCTTTGGTTTTGTCTTTGGTTTTGTCTTTGGTTCTTTTGTTTTTGTTTTGTCTTTGCTCTTTGGTTTTGTCTTTGGTTTGTCTTTGTTTTGTGTTTGGTTTTGTCTTTTTGGGTTTCTGTCTTTGGTTTTGTCTTTGGTTTTGTCTTGGTTTTGGTCTTTGGTTTTTGCTTTTGGTTTTGTCTTTGCTTTGTCTTTTTGGTTTTGTCTTTGTTTTGGTTTTGTCTTTGGTTTGTCTTTGGTTTTGTCTTTGGTTTTTGTCTTTGGTTTTGTCTTTGGTGGTTTTGTCTTTGGTTTTTTTGGCTTTGTCTTTGGTTTTTTTGGTTTTGTCTTTGGTTTTGTCTTTGGTTTTGTGTCTTTGGTTTTGTCTTTGGTTTTGTCTTTGTCTTTTTTGTCTTTGTTTTGTCTTTTGGTTTTGTCCTTTTGTCTTTGGTTTTGTCTTTGTTTGTCTTTGTCTTTGGTTTTGTCTTTGGTTTTGTCTTTGGTTTGTGTCTTTGGTTTTTGTCTTTGGTTTTGTCTTTGTTTTGTCTTTGGTTTTGTCCTTTGGTTTTGTCTTTGGTTTTGTCTTTGTCTTTGTCTTTGGTTTTGTCTTTGGTTTTGTCTTTGGTTTTGTCTTTGGTTTTGTCTTTGGTTTTGTTTTGTCTTGGTTTTGTCTTTGGTTTTGTCTTTGGCTTTTGTCTTTGGTTTTGGTTTTGTCTTTGGTTTTGTCTTTGGTTTTGTCTTTGGTTTTGGTCTTTGGTTTTGTCTTTGTTTTGGTTTTGTTTTGGTCTTTGGTTTTGTCTTTGGTTTTGTCTTTGGTTTTGTCTTGGTTTCTTTGTTTTGTCTTTGGTTTTGTCTTTGGTTTTGTCTTTGGTTTTTGTCTTTGGTTTTGTCTTTTGGTTTTGTCTTTGGTTTTTGTCTTTGGTTTTGTCTTTGTTTGTTTTGGTTTTGTCTTTGGTTTTGTCTTTGGTTTTGTCTTTGGTTTTGCTCTTATTTGTTTTTGGTTTTGTCTTTGGTTTTGTCTTTGGTTTTGTCTTTGGTTTTGTCTTTGGTTTTGTCTTTGTTTTGTCTTTTTTGTCTTTGGTTTTGTCTTTGTTTTGTCTTTGTTTGTCTTTGGTTTTGTCTTTGGTTTTGTCTTTGGTTTTGTCTTTGGTTTTGTCTTTGGTTTTTGTCTTTGGTTTTGTCTTTGGTTTTGTCTTTGGCTTTGTCTTTGTTTTGTCTTTGGTTTTGTCTTGGTTCTCTTGGTTTGTCTTTGTTTTGTCTTGGTTTTTTGTCTCTGTCTGTCTGTCTGTCTTCTCTCTCTCTCTCTCTCTCCTCTCTCTCCCTCTCTCTCTCTCTCTCTCTCTCTCTCCTCTCTCTCTCTCTCTCTCCTCCCTTCCCTTCCCCCTTCCCTCGTTTTGTCTTTCGCTTTGTCTTTCGTTTTGTCTTTCGCTTTCTCTTTCGTTTTGTCTTTCTTTTGTCTTTGGTTTTGTCTTTGGTTTTGTCTTTGGTTTTGTCCTTGGTTATGTCTTTGGTTTTTGTCTTTGGTTTTGTCTTTGTTTTGTTTCTTTGTCTTTCGCTTTCGCTTTCGTTTTGTCTTTTGGGGCGTTTGTAGTTTTCTCTTTTTGTGTGGTTGTTGTATATATATATTATATATATATATTTATTATCTTATATATATATATATATATATATATATATACTATATATGTAGGTCTATATGTATGTGTATATATGTGTATGTGTGTGGTGTGTGTGTGTGTATGTGTGTGTGTGTGTGTGCGTGTGCGTGTGTGTGTGTGGTGTGTTGTATTTGTGTATGCATATTATATATATATATATATATATATATATATATATAATATATATATTATATTACTATATATCATATATATATATATATATATCTATTATATATCTTACTATATATATATATATATTATATATATATATATATATATATATATATGGACACACACACAACACATCCTCTGATATATTTCCCTACGTTCTACTGCTTTGCCAGCCCCGCTCGCCATTCTTTAGGAAGCAGCCCGAAGTTCTTTCCAAACCGGCGGAAGAGCCCTATTGTTTCCTATTTTCGAAAACCTTGTTTTTTTCCTGCAGTTGTTGACTCTGACTTTTTTCAAGTCTCAAAAAAAAAAAAGTTGCACCGAATATGCCAAGATTTTTTTTTTGTATATTTTTACATTTTATTTATTTATTTCTTTTTATTTTCTTCATTGCTTTCCCTATTCAGCTCTTTCAAGCCTGAATATAGATTCTCTCTTTATTCATAACGTTGCAAACGAGAAGCGTGGATGAATTCTCTCTTCTCTTCTCTCCTCTCTTCTCTCTCTCTCTCTCTTCTCTCTCGCTCTCTCTGTCTCATTCTCTCTCTCTCTCTTCTCCTCTCTCTCTCTCCTCTCTCTCTCATCTCTCTCTCTCTCGTCTCTTCTCTCCCTCTCTTCTCTCTCTCTCTTTCGTCTCTCCTCCTCTCTTTCTCTCCTCCTCTCTCTCTCCTCTCTCGCTCTCTTCTCTCTCTCTCTTCTCTCTCTCTCTCTCTCTCTCCCTCCTCTCTCTCTTCTCTTCCTCTCGTCTCTCTCCTCTCTCTCTCTCTCTCTCCTCTCTCTCTCTCTCTTCTCCTCTCCCCTGATCTCCTCTCTCTCTTCTCTCCTCTCTCTCTCTCTCTCTCTCTCTCTCTCTCTCTCTCCCTCTCCCCTTCCCTTCCTCCTTCTCTCTCTCTCTCCTCTCTCTCTTCTCTCTCTCTCTCGCTCTCTCTCTCTCTCTCTCTCTCTCTCTCTCTCTCTTTCTCCGACTCTCGTATCTCTTAGTGGTGTTATAGATGTGCTAATGACATTTTGTGTAAAGTAGATCTGAGTGACTTACTGACCAAACACTTCCCTCCGCTACCCCCCCCCCCCAAAAAAAAAAAAAAAGATAAATAGTAAAATGAAAATAAAAGGAATAAGATAAAAGTAACATGAAAATAAAGGAATAGAAAAAAATGAAAATAAAGGAAATAGATAAAAATAGTAAAATGAAAAATAAAAGGAAATAGATTAAAAAAGTAAAATGAAAAATTAAAAGGAAATAGATAACAATAGTAAAATAAAAAATAAAAAGGAATAGATAAAAAAAGTAACATGAAAAATAAAAGGAAATGAATAAAAAATAGTAAAAATGAAAAATAAAAGGAATAGATAAAATAGTAAAATAAAAAAATAAAAGGAAATAGATAAAAATAGTAAAATGAAAAATAAAAGGAAATAGATAAAAAGAAGTAACATGAAAAATAAAGGAAATAGATAAAAATAGTAAAATGAAAAGTAAAAGAAAATAGATAAAATATGTAAAATAGAAAAATAAAAAAATAGAAAATAGAAATAAAACTAAAAGATAAAATGAAAATGGAAATGTTTTGACCCCGCCCGACGCATGAATAACTCAGCAGCGACAAGCTCCGAACACTTCATTCTGACCAAGTGAAGTCAGACAATGAATCATTATAACTTTTGCTCGAGTATAATGAAGCTGCAATAACCGCGAACACGTAACTTAAATGAACCTGTTTTTGGCCACTGGGTCTGGGCGGCCTTGCGGTGGGCGGGTCAGGCTGTTATGGGCGGGGGGAGGAAGGGCGTCTGGCGGTAAATGGCAGTTCCGGTTTTTTTTTTTTTTTTTTTTTATTTATTTTTTTTTTTTAGTACGGGAATTGATTTCGATTTATGATTCATTAAGGTATTTTATCTGTTTTACTTTATTTGTTTGTTTGTTTATGAATGTGATGATTGCTTAGTTTATTGATGTAATAGGAATAATAATTTATTTAGCTATTTATGCTTCATGTCATCAGTCTTTTAGTTTATTTATTCAATCATTCTTTCACTTTCTCATTGATTTCTTAACTCACTTATCAGTCTATTATTTTATTTACCTATTAAACTTTCATTTACTTTCCTCCTCTATTTACTGATTTCCATTTACTCCCTCGTTTGTCAGTCTATTCACTTTCATGTTTGTTGACTAACAAACTTTTTTTTTTTTTTTTTTAGTATGGGAATTGATTTCGATTTATGATTCATTAAGGTATTTAATTCTTTTTTTTTTTTACTTTATTTGTTTGTTTGTTTATGAATGTGATGATTGCTTAGTTTATTGATGTAATAGGAATAATAATTTATTAGTTATTTATGCCTTCATGTCATCAGTCTTTTAGTTTATTTATTCAATCATTCTTTCACTTTCTCATTGATTTCTTAACTCACTTATCAGTCTATTCTTTTATTATTTACCTATTAAACTGTCATTTAATTTCCTCCTGTATTTACTGATTTCCTTTACTCCCTCGTTTGTCAGTTTATTCATTTGCATGTTTGTTGACTAACCTGTTTATTCATTTGTTTTTCTGTGTACTTTTTCCTGTGGTTTGCGGACATGGTTACGTATTTGGAATATCAATATGCATTTTTTTTAATATCATTAAAAAAAGGCAATATCATGTAATGGTCTTACTATATTAATTCCACAGAGGTATTGCGTGATCAAAAAAATTAACACGATAGTAACGATGACAATAATATAACAACAATAGTGAAAACAAAATATATATATACACAAACTTTTCACTATAGCTATTTATAGGCTTAATCCTCCACTTGATTACCAATTCTTCATTAATTCATAATCTGATAGGCCTCATATTTCCACCATAACTGCGGCCGAACATTGGAACCGAGGTCAGATACCGATGAATATTTCTCTACGTTATTATTATTATAGAGTCGGATGGAGACACGAGGGGTGAGAACGGGCCCAGGGGGGGAGGGGGGAGGGGGGAGGGGGAGGGGGGAGGGGAGGACAGAGGCTTGAGGTGTGATTTGTAGGTTTCCGTTGGGCGCGTTGGGACAAGGGGGGGGGGGGGTGGGGGGGGGTGGGGGTGTTGATGGACATTGATGATGGTGATGAGGATGGATGGGTGATGGTGATAAAATGATGATGATGATGGTGATGGTGATAAACAATGATGATGATGATGGTGGTGATGATGGTGATGGTGATAACAATGGGATGATATGGTGATGGTGATGATGATGATGATTGATGGTGAACAATGATGATGATGAATGGTGATGATAAAAATGATGATGATGGATGATTTGCAATGATGATGGTGATGTGATTGATATCTTTTGCTTTATTTTTTTGGATATGTTTAATTCACTTGACTTCATTTTTTTGGAGAAATTCACAAGAATATCCGTCGGCTTGAGAAATATTCTCATTCACGCTGAAGACACTCCAGTTATACACCAACATTCTCTATTTTCTATGTCACGTTTTGATTGCATTACTAGTATTTCCTTCCCTTTTATATATATATTTTTTGTAGAGGGAGAGATAGACAGATATACACGTACACGTACACGCATATTTATTTCTATATATCTTTATCTAGCAGGGTTAAGAATGAGTGTATTAGAGGGACAAGTAGGAGTGAGTGTATTTGGGTGATAGAAACAGGAATGTATGTTGGTATGTTAGTATATCTATTAGTATATTAGTATATTCTGCACTGAAAAGGTTATGGGTGGATATATTAGAGGACAAGTCGAGAAGTATTTAGAAGAATGGAAGTAGTAGTGAGTTATATTGGTTGATAGGAACATGAATGTATATTAGGATATTTGTATATAGTACATCAGTGTATCATATATTGACAAAGTCATGAGTGGATATATCAGAGTCACAGAATTAAGGAGGAGTATATTTAAAGGTCAGAATTAAGGAGGAGTATATTTGAAGGGCAGAAGTGGGAGTGACTATATTTAGGTGATAGGAATGAACAAATATGATTATAGTATAAAGAATTAAGAAGTATATTAGAGAAGCATATTAGGATGGCAGGAACAGGAAAGAGTATATTAGAGGGAGAGAGTTAAGGAGTATATATTGAGAGGACAAATGGAGGAGTATACAAACATGATGGGAATAAGAGTGAGCATATTAGAAAGGATTAAGAATGTGTATTACAGGGATAGAAGTAGTGAGCATATTTGGATGATAGGAACAAGAAAGTATATTAGTGTATTGATATATCTTATATTAGTATATTAGTATATTCTATACCGACAAGGCTATGGATGCATATCTTAGAGGGACAGGATTAAGAACGAATATATAAGAAAGATAGAAGTGGGAGAAAGTATGTTAAAGAGACAGGTAGGATGAATAGGTTGCAGGAGAGACGAGTAGAAAAGAAAAATGTTGAAAAGGGTACTGAGAAAGATGATAAGAAAGACGAAGAGAAAAGATGATAAGAAAACGAGAGAAAGATAATGATGAAAATGCTGAGGGAGGCCGAGGAGGACGAGCCGGGAGACAGGAGGAAAGAGGAGGCAAGGAGAAGTTGAGGGATGTAGGATAAAGGAAAAAATGGAGTGGATAGTCTAATAGATATAGAAGGACAGGGATAAAGTGGAACGGATGAGGATGAGGGATGACGATGTGATGACGATGATGAGATGATGATGACGATGAGATGATAATATAATGATGAAATGATGATTTGATTAAAAATGAGAAATATACTGATAGTGGTGATAACATTCATTAAAAAAGAAAAGAAAAGAAAAAAAAAAAAAATATATATATATACATATATACATATATATATATATATAATATATATATATATATATATATAATATATATATATATATATATATAATATATATATGTATAAAAACAGATGTAACCTGAATTTTCTGTATTGTGTTCTATTGGGAAAGTGAATGAATCAAGAAATCTTAAATATCTGATTTTGAATAAATAATTGAGACGGTGACATCTACTGGCAGACAATATTGGCATTTACACTGACAGCAAATGACAGCTGTAAAAGGAAGGTTGTGAAAACGTAATAAGCCATCGTAAGTCTCAGTATCTTTATTGTTATCATTATCTCTGGAATTACTACTGTTATTATCACCATAATTATCATGAATATCATTTCTATTCTAATTGTTTATCATTATTGGTATTTTGTTATCTTTTTAATATAGTTATTTCAATGATGATAGTTATTGTTTTTATTATCATTATTTTTATACTATAATCGTTATTGTTGTTGTTATAATAATTTTCATTGTTTTCATCGTTATTATCATTGTTATTATTATTGTTATTATTATTAGTATTCTAATTATTATCATTATCATTATTATTACTATTATCATTGTTTTTATTGATATTACTATTGTTATTAATAATAATATCATTATTATTAATATTATTAATATCAATATTATCGTTATTATTATTATTATTATTGTTATTATTATTATTATTATTATCATTATTATTATTATTATTATTATTATATATTATTATATTATTAATCATTATTATTATTATTATCATTATTATTATCATTATCATTATCATTATCATCATTATTATTATTTAATGTTATTTATGTATATTTAACATTATAATAATTACTATTATTCTTGTTATTATTATCATTATCATTATCATTATTATTATCATTTTCATCCTCATTAATATTACTGTTGTCATTGTTTTTGTTGTCCCTATTATCCTTTTCATTATCCTCATCATCAGAAAAGGCGAATAAAAGAAAATACACAAGAAAGGATAGGGCGAGACACAGAAAAGAGGACGAAAAGATAATAAGGAATAATAGAATAGAGATAAAAAAAAGATATACAGAGTAAAAATGATGAGAGGAAAATAAACGCAGAAAGGTGGATAAGATCATAAGAAATTACAGAAAAGACGAGAAAAGAGATAAGAAAAAGAGAAAAGAAAGAATAACAGGGAAGGACGGAATATATAATGAGAAATAAGTAAAAAAAAAAAGAGAATAAAAAAGAGAGAAAGACAAAAAATATTCTCGTTTCTAAAAGCAAACAAACAAACAGACAAACAAGACAAGAGAAAGAGGAGGTAAGTAGTAGATAAAGAAGGAAAGTAAGAGCGAATACAAAGAAGCGAGAAAAAAATAATTTAAAAGAAATCGTCTTTTCCAAAATCGGAGGAATAAGAAAAAAAAAGAGAAACAGAGAAAGGAAAACTCGCCACTGGCAGCAATAAATAAATAAAATAAATAGGGGAATGAAAATTAAAGTAAATGAATAAATAAAAGATTCACAAAAGTTGAAAAAGTGACAAAAATTTAAAAAACACAAAAATAGAAGTAAGGGGGAAAGAACCAGAAAAAAAGAGAAAGAAAATGTTTTGAAATAAAAAAGAGAGAGACAAGCAGGGAAGAGAGAGAAAAAAAAATAAAACGGAATAAAATGAGAGAAGCCAAGGAAAGAGAAAAAAAAAATAAACAGAAAACCAAGGGAAGAG
>NW_020869362.1:12500-15000 GCF_003789085.1 Penaeus vannamei | reverse complement strand
CACACACACACACACACAACACAAACACCCACCCACCCACCCACACACACACACACACACACACACAACACAACCACACACACACACCACACACACACACACACACACACAACACACACACCAGTCTCCAGGTCCCGGACAAGCAGGCCAGCGAGACCCACTTGTCAAGTCAGTGAGAAGATTCCTGTCAAGAAGCTTCGTTTCTTTGAAGTTTTCTGGCTTTTTGATTGGCTGTCTACGTGGAGAGGGAATATGGTGACATTTCTATCTTTTTTTTTTATCTCTGAATTGTATATTAATGGAAGATGGAGAATGCTATCTGTATGTGGGTTTGGATTTGATTGGGTTGGAGTGTCGTGTGGGTGTTATCTATCCGTTTATTGATCTATATACCTGTATAATCTATTTATTTATTTATCTGTCTATCTATCTATCTATCTGTCTATATATCTGTCTATCCATCTCTTTTTTCTCTAAATCCATGCATTTGTCTATATTGATCTATATACCTGTATAATCTATTTATTTATTTATCTGTCTATCTATCTATCTATCTGTCTATCAATTCATCTCTCTTTTTTTTTCACTAAATCCATGCATTTGTCTCTCAATCGTTGTTATTTCTACTAAACATGAACATGAACGTGTTCTACCAAGGCCAAGCACTCGCACAAACAAATTTATAAGGAATTACAAACAAAGACAGCGAACAAACACAGTATCACACGGATTCTAATACTAACCGCAAAATAAGCATTATTTTCCGTATTCTACTCCGTATACAAACTATCAAAATAGATTGTCATCTGAAAAAATAGACATTTTAGCAAAAGAATACATATGCGTGTAAGGATGCTAAATATCCATTAAGTACTCTTTTTTTTATTTTTTTTTATATTTTTTCTATCTGGGTATGATCAACAGATATGTGTTCTATGTGCTATTCACCGCATGACACTTTATTCATCCAAATACTGAGTTAGTCAAGGGATAGTGGGTGTCTGTTAGCCTGTTTTGTTTGTGAGAAGTAATGTGCAACTGTACACTTGTATGTATGTGAGCACATGTATAGTACATACTTATCTACGCATGTCTGGGATTCTCCCTCTCTCTATCTATCAATTTATCTATTTATCCTCTCTCTCTTCTCTCTCTCCGTCTCTTTTCTCTTTTCTTTCTGTCTGCCTATCTATTTACAATCTAAGTATATGTTCTATTTCTCTCTCGCTCTCTCTTCTCTCTCCTTTCTCTCTCTCTCTCTCTCTCTCCCTATTTCTTTCTCTCTTTATTTCCCTCTCTCCTCTCTGTCCCTCCTTCTTACATCCATCCTTCCCTCTCACCCTCCTTTAACCTTTCTGTCCTTCTCTCTTCCCCTCTTTCTCCTTTACGCTGCCTCTTAGAATCCAAACATCTCTCCATTACAACATCAATATTTACTCTCTCCATCATCAGCAAACAGAATGTCAAAAATATGGACGAAATCAACCTATATCAGTTTTTCGTGTTTTTATATATTTTTTTTCTTTCTTTTCTTTTTTCTTTTTTTTTCTGAGCATTATCTGCTTTCCACTCTTCTAAAGCTAGACTTGATAGAGATTCTTTATTAAATAGAATGTTACCAACGAAATCAGTCTATATCAGCTTTCGTGTTTGTAATATAATATATATATATTATATATTATATAATATATATATATATTATATATATATATATATATATATAATATATATATATATTTTTTTTTTTTTTTTTTTTTTTTTTTTTTTTTTTTTTTTTTTTTTTTTTTTTTTCTTTTTTTTTTTTTTTTTTTTTTTTTTCTTTTTTTTTCTTTCTTTTTATCTTTCTTTTCATTTTTTTTCTTTTTTTTTTCTCTTTCTTTTTCTTTTCTTTTCTTTTTTCTTTTTTCTTTCTTTCTTTCTTTTCTCCACTTTCCCTTTTTGTTTAGCCTCATCTGCTTTTTCCCCATCCCAAAGCTATAGATATAGATTCTATTAAACAGAAATTACCAAACCTTTCTGCATAGTTTTTGGGTCAGTAAGCATGGAAAGTCTAATATCTACTTACTGCACAAGAAATCCATATATGGTCATTCAAAGAAAGTACTGTCTTATTATCATTATTTAAAATAATATTATATTATATAATTATACTTTATTATATATTTATCGTCGGGACATAAAGAGACAGAGATACCTATAGAGAAGGAGAAGGAGGTGGAGATAAAGTAGGTGGAAGAAGATAGAGATCCCAGACATGGCGTGAGATAGGGACAGAGACAGCGACGGACAGAGGAAGATAGGGACACAGGATAAGGATAAAGACAGGAGAGACAGAGAGAGTGAGAGAGAGAGAGGGGGGGGGGGGGGGAGGGGAGAACAAACGGCGTATGGATGGCAAAGACAAAGGCAAAGAAATACAGTCCAAACCAGAGTAAGAGAGAGACACAGAGACAGGAAAGAGAACAGACAGAGACAGAGACAGAGGGAGATAGAGAGCAGG
>NW_020869361.1:367440-375259 GCF_003789085.1 Penaeus vannamei | reverse complement strand
TTCCCCCTCTTTCCCACTAATCCCGCCTCTTATCCTCTCCTTCCCTTTTCCATCTGTCCCCGGTTTCCCTCTCCTCGCCTCACCACTCCCCTCTCCTCCCCTCCTTCCTTCCCGCCTCTCTGTGGTGGCGTTTGTGTAATGGTCGAGCCGGAGATGCTTAAAGGCAGGATTTCACTCTCATCGCGCTTTCTCTCTCTCTCTCTCTCTCTCTTCTCCTTCTTTTAGATTACCTCGCACGTAATCTTTTCCTCCCTCCTTTTCCTCACGTTCGGCTGTCGTTTGTCCTCTCTCTTCGTTTCTTCTTTTCTTCTCCCCTCTCTCTCTCTCTCCTCTTTGTTGCGTGGACCGTCCTCGCTTCTCTTCTTTTCCTCGTTTTCCCCTCGGGTTGTCCTCGTCTGTCTCCCGTCCTTGTCCCCTCTTCTCAATTCCCCTCGTCCGCCCCCCCCCACTCCCTTCACTCCTCGCCCACTCCCTCTCTGTCTTCTACTTTCCCCTCCACCCTCAATCTTCTCTCCCCCTCTCTCTCCCTCTCCCCTTCTCTCCTCCCTCTCACTCTCCCTTCTCCTCCCCCTCTCCTCCCCTCTCCCTCCCCTCTACTCTCCCTCTCCTCCCCTTCTCCCTTCCGCCACCTCGCTTCCGCCACATTCATACCCTCATCCTTCCCTCCCCATTTACCCATACCCCACCCTTCCCCTCTCCTCTCAACACCCAACCCCTTCACCTGTCTCCGAAAGCCATCCCCTTTCCCCCTTCCCAACATCCTTCCCCCATCCCCCACACCCTACCCCAACGTCTTTCCCTTCCCCTCTCCCTTTCCTCCTCCCCTCTTCCCCCTCACGCAACCCCCTCCCCTCTTCCCCCTCACCCAACCCCCAACGTCCTTCCCCTCTTCCCCTCACCCTTCCCTCCTCCCCCTTCCCTCACCCAACCCAACGCCCTTCCCCTCTTCCCCCCCTCACCCAACCCCAAACGCCCTTCCCCTCTTCCTTCCCTCCTCCCTCCTCCCTCGTGCCAAGACCCATGTCCTGCTCGGAAGGGGAAAAGTTGTTGCTGTCGGGGATTTGGTCGAAGTTTCCTCATTGAGTCCTGCTTAAGTCCTCCTTGTAAGTCCCGGGGGTGGGTGGGGGGTAAGGGTCGGGTGGGGAGGGTGGGGAGGGGGGACGACTGATCGGGCGAAAACTGCCTCTTGCAACCGGTGCGAGGGGTGGGGGTGAGGGCAGAGGGGAGGGAGGGAAGGAGGGAGGGGAGGGGGGTGAAGAGGTTGGTCAGTGGTGGGGGCTCTCTCCTTCTCTTTCACAGAAGATACACACCAGCACACGTACGCACACGCATGTAAGCGCTCGTGCAGACGCCCGCACACACACCACACACACACACACACACACACACACACACACACACACACACACACACACACACACACACACACACACACACACACACACACATTACCACCACTCAAAAACAACCACGCATAAACAGACACATAAAAATATCCACATAAACCAGCCACACACAAACAACCACGCACAGACAGTCACACGCAAACAAGCCACACACAGACAAACTGCACGCACGAACAACACTCTGCAAGCAACCCCCGCGCGCAGACCCACCCCACAGCGCCGAACCGCGCGCACAAACAAGCGCAACCTTGGCGTGGGTCTTGAGAGCGCGGCCCCGGTCCCCGTTACAGCCATTAGTCACCATAAAGCATGTGCGTCCGGGATGTGGCTGGGAGTTGCACATACGCACACATGTACACATACTTCCGCGTAGGTTTGATTGGCGTGTGTGTGTGTGTACCTGGGCGTGTAGGCCTGTGCACACACGCGTTGGGCGGATTCTCTGGTTTCGTTGGTGGTGTGTATGGGTTTGGTGTCTGCGTGGGCACTCGTGTGTATGTAGACGTTCAGGTGTTATACTTAACAATTACGGATATCCACGGATATAATATATATATATATATATATATATATATATATATATATATATATATATATATATATATATATATGTGTGTGTGTGTGTGTGTGTGTGTGTGTGTGTGTGTGTGTGTGTGTGTGTGTGTGTGTGTGTTTGTGTGTGCATGTATATGTATCTCTCTCTCTCTCTCTCTCTCTCTCTCTCTCTCTCTCTCTCTCTCTCTCTCTCTCTCTCTCTCTCTCTCTCTCTCTCTCTCTCTCTGTCTCTATCTCCCTTTCTCCCTCTCTCTCCCTCTCTCCCTCCCTCCTCCCTCCCTTCTCTTTCCTACACACATATCCCCACCTGAAATGTTCTTGAAACGGACACGCGAACGGCCTGTAACCGGATTTCCCTTGGAGGGAGGGAGTGCCTGCCTAGGGATTGGAGTGCCACGGTTTCTGGAGACATCCCTGGAGTGGCACGTCAGCTGATGACGTGATCGATGCGCCGCTTTTTACCCTTCTTTCTTTGTTTCTTTGTTTGTGTATATTTTCTTTCTCCTATTTTTTTATTGGTGTTGTTTTGTGTCCGTTATTTATGTTGTATTTTTTTTTTGTCTTGGACTGGTTATCATCGGGCTACGTCTGTCGCTCTCGAAGAAGGTGTCGGGACGTCGGTAATCATGTCGAGAACACGTCACGCGACTGAACAGCTGTTCGCTCTTGCGCCGAGGGAAATGCGGACACGGACGTACCTCCGGCTGGTCTTCTGAGAGATTTTGAACACTGATGCCACATGTAGTCACTACCACAGTCGCTTATTTGCTTACACAGTCGGTTGGTTTGTACTTGGTTCGCTGTAAATATCTGTGTGTCCTTGGTTGCTGTGTCTTTTCTGCGGTTATATACGAGGAAAGTTACATGAAAACAGATGGTCAAGTTTAGGAACTTTTTGTGAACAGTCATCTTTTTTTATCGACTGTAGGGGTCTTGTTTGCACGAGCGATAGACCAAAAAGATACAGACAGGCAGACATAGACAGACAATTAGACAGACAGACATAGACAGACATTGACAGACAATCAGACAGACAGACATAAACAGACAGACAGACAGACAGACAGACAGAGACAGAGAGAAGGGGAAAAAAAGAAGGGTTGGTGCACGAGGACTATAGACTGCACATGCACGTCAGGCACAGATCATTGAACGGAGATGAATGCCCAGCGACGAGACGCATTGTGTGACGTCACTGGCAGGGCCCACCATGCATTGGCACTGTAAGGGCTCAGCATAGTGCCATTCACCATCGCCGGCGACCGAGAAAGAAGGTCACAATAAAATCGGTAATGAGCCATGTTAACTGTTGAGTGGTTGTCATGGCAACGCGTCTGAGTAAACTTGGGTGGGATCCTTTTTTTTTACGGAATGATTGATGAAGGAGGAAAGTCACTTTTGCGATAGCTTTGTCGAGAAAAGATTTTTTTTGGTGTGTTTAAGTGTGTGCGTGCGTGCGTGCGTGCGTGCGTATGTTTTATTACGAGTGCCATCCAGATAGAGGCAGCCGGAATCTCATACACACAATACTTGCAGTTGTACAGTGAATTTCTTAAATGTATACGTGCGTGTTGTGCCTTATTGGCGGTATAAGGATGAAAGAGTTGGCACTATAATGAAACGAAAGAACTAAAGTCAAAAGAAGAAGTAGAAGAGAAAGAAGAAGGAGAAGTAGAAGAGAAAGAAGAAGAAAAGAGAGAAAGAAAAAGAAAAAGAAGAAGAGGAAGCAAAAGAAAATGAGCAGGAGAAATATAAAGACAAAGAAAAGGAGGAGAAGGTGAATAAGAGGAAGAAAAGAAAAAGAAAAGGAGCAGGGGAAATGTAAAGGTCAGAAAAAAGTAGGAAAAGAAGCAGAAGAAAAAGGAAGAAGAAGAAGAAAAGACGATGGCCAAAGAAAATATAGGAGTGCCCTATCCTTCGAGTCGCAAAATGAAGCGCCAAGTTCATGGAATTACAGAGAATCGCGGAATCGGTTCATGGTAGATCATACGCCGCTGCCAGGGAGAGAAAAGTACCGTCGCTGCCAGGGAGAGAAAAGTACCGTCGCTGCCAGGGAGAGAAAAGTACCGTCGCTGCCAGGGAGAGAAAAGTACCGTCGCTGCCGAAAAGTACCGTCGCTGCCAGGGAGAGAAAAGTACGTCGCTGCCGCCGTCGCTAGTAGCTGGAGAGAAAAGTACCGTCGCTCAGGGAGAGAAAAGTACCGTCGCTGCCAGGGAGAGAAAAGTACCGTCGCTGCCAGAGAGAAAGTACCGTCGCTGAGAGAGAAAAGCGTCGCTGCCAGGGAGAGAAAAGTACCGTCGCTGCCAGGGAAGAAAAGTACCGTCGCTGCAGGGAGAGAAAAGTAAGGGAGAGAAAAGTACCGTCGCTGCCAGGGAGAGAAAAGTACCGTCGCTGCCAGGGAGAAAAGTACGTCGCTGAGAGAGAAAGTACCGTCGCTCCAGGAGAGAAAAGTACCGTCGCTGCCAGGGAGAGAAAAGTACCGTCGCTACCAGGGAGAGAAAAGTACCGTCGCTGCCAGGGAGAGAAAAGTACCGTCGCTACCAGGGAGAGAAAAAGTACCGTTGCTGCCAGGGAGAGAAAAGTACCGTCGCTGCCAGGGAGAGAAAGTACCAGGCCAGGGAGAGAAAAAGTACCGTCGCTGCCAGGGAGAGAAAAGTACCGTCGCTGCCAGGGAGAGAAAAGTACCGTCGCTGGCCAGGGAGGAGAAAGCGTCGCTGCCAGGGAGAGAAGTACCGTCGCTGCCAGGGAGAGAAAAGTACCGTCGCTGCCAGGGAGAGAAAAGTACCGTCGCTGCCAGAGAGAAAAGTACCAGGGAGAGAAAAGTACCGTCGCTGCCAGGGAGAGAAAAGTACCGTCGCTGCCAGGAGAGAAAAGTACCCGTCGCTGCCAGGAGAGAAAAGTACCGTCGCTGCCGTACCGTCGCTGCCAGGGAGAGAAAAGTACCGTCGCTGCCACCGTCGCTGCCAGGGAGAGAAAAGTACCGTCGCTGCCAGGGAGAGAAAAGTACCGTCGCTGCCAGGGGAGAGAAAAGTACCGTCGCTGCCAGGGAGAGAAAAGTACCGTCGCTGCCAGGGAGAGAAAAAGCACCGTCGCTGCCAGGGAGAGAAAAGTACCGTCGCTGCCAGGGAGAGAAAAGTACCGTCGCTGCAGGGAGAGAAAAGTACCGTCGCTGCCAGGAGAGAAAAGTACCGTCGCTGCCAGGGAGAGAAAAGCACCGTCGCTGCCAGGAGAGAAAAGCACCGTCGCTGCCAGGAGAGAAAAGCACCGTCGCTGCCAGGGAGAGAAAAGTACCGTCGCTGCCAGGGAGAGAAAAGTACCGTCGCTGCCAGGGAGAGAAAGTACCGTCGCTGCAGGGAGAGAAAAGTACCGTCGCGCTGCCAGGGAGAGAAAAGTACCGTCGCTGCCAGGGAGAGAAAAGCACCGTCGCTGCCAGGGAGAGAAAAGTACCGTCGCTGCCAGGGAGAGAAAAGTACCGTCCGCTGCCAGGGAGAGAAAAGTACCGTCGCTGCCAGGGAGAGAAAAGTACCCGCTGCCAGGGAGAGAAAAGTACGTCGCTGCACCGTCGCTGCCAGGAGAGAAAAGCACCAGGGAGAGAAAAGTACCGTCGCTGCCAGGGAGAGAAAAGTACCGTCGCTGCCAGGAGAGAAAAACCGTCGCTGCCAGGGAAGAGAAAAGTACCGTCGCTGCCCGTTCGCTGCCAGGGAGAGAGAAAGTACCGTCGCTGCCAGGGAGAGAAAGTACCGTCGCTGCGGAGAGAAAAGCACCCGCTGCCGTACCGTGCTGCCAGGGAGAGAAAAGTACCGTCGCTGCCAGGGAGAGAAAGACCGTCGCTAAGGGAGAGAAAGCTGCCAGGGAGAGAAAAGTACCGTCGCTCCGTCGCTGCCAGGGAGAGAAAAGTAAGTCGTCGCTGCGTACCGTCGCCAGGGAGAGAAAAGTACCGTCGCACCGTCGCCGGAGAGAAAAGCACCGTCGCTGCCAGGGAGAGAAAAGTACCGTCGCTTCGCTGCCAGGGAGAGAAAAGTACATACCGTCGCTGCCAGGGAGAGAAAAGTACCGTCGCTGCCAGGGAGAGAAAAGTACTAATATTTCGCACAGGAATTACAGTGCGTTTCGGGAGATTGAGTGCTTGCGTAGGGCGAGAGGCGAGTGGGCGGCTTGCGTATGGCGAGACGAGTGGGCGGCTTGCGTATGGCGAGAGGCGAGTGGGCGGCTTGCGTAGGGCGAGAGACGAGTGCTTGTGTATGGCGAGGCGAGTGGGCGGCTTGCGTATGGCGAGACGAGTGGGCGGCTTGCGTTGGGCGAGAGGCGAGTGGGCGGACGGTTTGCAACGTTGAGGGCGTTATTTCTTCGGTAGATGTTGATGTTTGGAAGCGTGAGTTTTTTGGTTGTCGTCGCCGTGTTGGTCGGTTTTGTTTGGTTATTTGGATTTGTTGTAATGGTTATTCCTTGATGTCTTTGGTGTGTTTTTTATTATGGTATGTGAGTGTGTGTGTGTGTGTGTGTGTGTGTGTGTGTGTGTTGTGGTGTGTGTGTGTGTGTGTGTGTGTGTGTGTGTGTGTGTGTGTGTGTGTATGCGCGTGTGTGATGTTCGTTTACGTATATCTATACGGTTTTTTCGCCTGCAAGTATACTGTGAGTTAGTATGCGTCTTGCCTCTTTGATAACGACAAAGAGAAAGAGAAAAAGGAAAAGGAACTTGAGAGAGAGAGAGAGAAAAGAAAGAAAGAAAGAAAGAAAGGAGAAAGAGATAGAAAAAAAAGAAAGAAAAGAGAAAGAAAAGAAAAAAGAGAGCAAGAAAGAAAAAAGGATGGAGAGGAGGAAGTGCGAGGGAAAGAGATAGATTTGTCAGCTTTGTTTTTGTCCGTCGTTGGAGGGTCTCCTGCGAAACACGATACGACGTGTTGGGTGGATGGGGGTCGTGCCGGGGAGGTGGGGTTGAGAGGAAGGAGAAAAGGGAGGGAGGGGGTAATAGGGGGGAGTGGAGGGGGAGGGGTTGTCCTGAGGAAGAAGGGGTAAGGGGGAAAGGGAGGGATGTCTCATGGGGAGGGGGTGGAGGGGAGAGGAGGGTTGTCTCATGGGAAGGAGGGGAGGGAGGGGTGGGATGGATATGGCAGGGTGAGAGAAGGGGGCGGGATGGGGGAGAGGTTAGCGGGGATGCAAAGGAGGAAAGAGAGAAGGGGAGGAAGAGGGGAGAGAGATGGCAGATGATGAAATAAAAGAGATGTGTAGAGGGCGTTGGTGGGGGGGGGATGGGGGTAGGAGGGGCAGACGAAGTCGAGAGCTGCAGTGTCTCGCTTTCTTTGTTTGGTTGTGTGATTATTCTGGATTTCTTTCCTCGTTTTCTGTGTTTGTTTCTTTCTTGTTTTCTTTGTTTCTTTATTTCTTTATTTTCTTTCTTTGTTTTATTTGTTTCTCTGTTTCTCCTCTCTCTTTGTTTCTTTTCTTTGTTTGTGTCTATTCTCTCTTTCTTTCTTTTCTTTGTTTTACACAGACCTGGTTACGAAGCGACTTTTTTCTGAAATATCACGCTTTTGGTATGAGTCAATTTATATATATATATATATATATATATATATATATATATATATATATATATATATATATATATATATATATATGTCGATTTTCCTTTCGTTTTATTAAGTCTACGGATGTATGTTATTTTTATTTGTTCGTTCCACCTCAAACGCACTATGAAGCCCCGCCCCCTCCCTGCCCCAACCCCCACCCGGCACGTAGTAATCCGATAAAGGAACATAGATACTTAGGTAGATAGATGTCCCGATAGACATGCCGAGCGCGACTGAGTCAAATAACGAGAAAGGTCGCCATCCATCGATAGTGAAACGCGACACGCC
>NW_020869361.1:359940-362440 GCF_003789085.1 Penaeus vannamei | reverse complement strand
TGCTGAAGGGGGAAGCCCTCGGCGTCGTGTCCTCCTCGCGGTGAGAAAAGCCTTCCCGCCGGGATTAGCGACGTCACAGTGCCCGCGGGAGTGTCTTGCCCTCTGCATCCCCCACTATGCAACACGCACGCCTCCCCGTGTGCAAGTGCAGAAAAACGCCAGCATGGAAAAAGAGAAAAGCAAGGGGGAGATGCGTGCAATGGCCAACACCCAGTGGTGTGCGTGAGCCTTCCTTTGCAAACAATTGCTTTGGTTCCACCTGCCGGGCTGGTGTGTGTTGAGAGAGTATCTGCTTGCTCCCGCGTTGTCAACAATGCCCATTTATTCAAGCAACACAGACGTGGCGGGGTACGAGACCCTCAACACCCGCCGGAAACACAATCTGTTCAGTGAGTACTTTTCGCTCTCGACTCGAACGGTGTCTTGTCCCCCTTAGACCCCCGCCCGCCCCCACTCGCCACCCCAGCCCCAGCTACCAGCCCCTTCCATCACTCACTTTCTCTCTCTCTCTCTCTCTCTCTCTCTCTCTCTCTCTCTCTCCTCTCTCTCCTCTCTCTCTCTCTCTCTCTCTCTCTCTCTCTCTCTCTCTCTCTCTCTCTCTCTCTCTCTCTCTCTCTCTCGCTTGTCTGTCTGTATCACTTTCCTCTGTCAAGCACAAAAATGGTGAAGTTAAGCATATACATTGAATTCTCAATAAGCACAAACCCTTACTTTCTCCCTCCCTCTCCCACTCCCACTCCCCCTCCTTCTCTCCTTCCCTCCTTCGGCCACCCTCTATATATATATATATATATATATATATATAATATATATATATATATATATATACATTATATATATATATATATATATATATATATATATATATATATATATATGTATATATATGTATATATGACAATCTATTACTGTCTTTCTGTCTTTATCTATTTTCCTCTCCCTCCACCACTCAGAAGATGTCTCCCTCTCCTGTCTCGAATGGACTCTCTGTCCTTCCCTCCTTCCTTCCTTCCATCTCCCTCTTCCGCCTGTCCCTCCCTTTCCTTCCCTTCCTCCCTCTCCTGCTTCATACCTTCCCTCCCTCTCCTTTCCTCGCTCTCCTACTTCATACCTTCCCTCCCTCCCTTTCCTCCCTTCCTTACTTCATACCTTCCCTCTGTTCCCTCCCTTCCCTCTCCTTCCCGTCTCTATCTTCCCTCCTACTCTTCCTTCCTTCCTTCCTTCCTTCCTTCCTTCCTTCTTCTTCCTTCCTTCCCCTCCCTCCCTTCTCCTTCCCTCCCTCCCTCCCTGTGCTGAGTGCAGGCGCGCCCTCCCGCGGTGTGTCCTTATCTCGCCTCCATCGCCTTCTCTTCCTGCTCCTCCGCCTGCCTCATCACCTCATGCTCTTCATTCTCCTACTCCTCTCCTTCTTTTTCTTCTTTTGCTTCTTGGCCATTATCATCTCTTTCTCCTTCTCCTTTATCTTTTTTCTTTTTCTTTTTTTTCATCATTTTCTCCTCCATCAACGTTTTCTTTCTTCATTTTACTATCTCATAATTTTTATTTTTTATTTATTTATTTGTTTGATTGTTTATTATTATGATAATAATAATAATAAGTAGTAGTAGTAGTATTGTTATTACTATTATTATATTGTTATTATTATTATTGTTGTTGTTGTTGTTGTTTTCTTATGAGCATCGGCATTACTATAATTTTAGATTATTTATTTTATTATTTTTGTTATTGTTAATTATTATTGTTATTATTATTATTATTATTATTATTATTATTATTATTATTATTATTATTATTATTATTATATTATCATTATTGTTGTTGTTAATGTTTTATTACTATTGTTTTGTTATTATCGTTATTACTCATGTTGATATGATGTTTATTGCTATTAGCATCATCATCTTCACTTGCCAATGTTATTGTTATTATTATTATTATTATTAGTAGTAGTAGTAGTAGTAGTACCAGTACCATTATTATCATTACCATCATTATTATCATCATCACCATTATTATTGTTATTATTATTATTATAATTATTATTACTATTGTCATTATTCTTATCATTATCATTATTATTATAGTTGTTATTATTATTATTGTTATCATCATCTTTACATTATCATTAATAATTTTTTCTTCTTTTTCTTTCTCCTTTTTCTCTTCTTCTTCTTCTTCTTCTCTTTCCTCTTCTTCTTCTTCTTCTTCTTCTTCTTCTTTCTCCTATCTCCACAACCACCTCCTCTTTTTGCATTTTTCTTTAGTGTACCCCTTTTCCCCCTCCTCCCTGCTCCTACATTCTTTCTTTCACACTTTTTCCTTCATACTCTTTCTTTCTTACTTATGCTACTACCATAAGTAATGGTAATACTACTACTAGTACTGTTGTTATTATTGTTATTATTTTTTTGTCATTACTAGTATTGTTCTTTTGTTATTATTATTGTTGTTGTTATTGTTATTGTTATTACTATGAATGTTATGGTTATTACTATTATTA
>NW_020869361.1:344940-349940 GCF_003789085.1 Penaeus vannamei | reverse complement strand
GGGGTTTAGCGTAATTTTCTTTGTTGTTGTTATTGTATGGTTTATTTTATGTCTGCGTTATTTTTGTTTTGATGATATTACGGCTAGGACTGGTAATATTCTTACTTATTTCTTTTCTTCTCGCTCTGTTTTTTTTTTTCTTTCTTTCTTCTCTCTTTTTTTATTTCCACTTAACGATATTGATGTTGAGGGGATCTATAGGCGAGAAGGAACCAGTAGTGTGTGTGTGTGTGGGGGGGGGGGGGTATGTGTGTGTGTGTGTGTGTGTGTGTGTGTGGTGTGTGTGTGTGTGTGTGTGTGTGTGTGTGTGTGTGCGCGCGCGTGTGTGGTGGGTGGGTGGGGGGGGGGGGTAATGTCTTAGGTTTGTATATTTGAAACTTTTTTTTTTGGTCCGCGGAGTCCGCTTGGCTTCGAGGGCAAAGGTCATGGGTCCGCATCCTCATTGCGAAGTCCTGCACGGCCACAGTCCTGTTATTTTATTATCAATATCTATCACCATCATCATCATTATTATCCTCGCAATGATCATCAGGAAAATCATCATCATCATCATCATCATTATCATCATTATCTTATCATTATCACCATTATCATTCTCTTTACCATTACCATAATTAGTAGAGAGAGCGGAAATCATGAGGGGGGTTATGAGGTATGAGGAAAGGAGAAGCGAGGGAGAAAGGGAGAAAATAGGAAAGAAGGAGGGAGGAAGGAAATGGGAAGGGAGGGGGGAGGGGAAGGAAGGGGGAAATGAGCGAGCTAGGCCTAATATACATGATAATAAAACTCTTACCTGCGATGTTAGCTGCTTATATTTTTCGTAATATTATCTCGAAAGTATTATTACTTTTGTACACGTTTGGAAACTGTATTTACTTACCTCCTTACCCCTTCCTCTATTTGTCTCTTTTGTGATGTCCATTCCCTGTTGTCCTTGCTGTTGTTGTTTGATGTTGTTGTTGTTGTGTTTTGTTGTGTGTTTGTACAGATTTGGTTATCATTTCTCTCGTTTCCGGAAATTGACAGATTTAGCATATCAATTTATTTCGCAAGTGTTTGTTTAAAACAACTATTAGTTTCCTTTACACACATGATGGTGATGACGATTATATTCATGATAATGATGATATTAATAGTTATAATGATAATAATAGTATTTATGATAATATGATATTAAGGATGACAGTAATCATAATGATGATAACTAAAGTAGCAATAATGATAATGATAATAGGAACAGTAATGATTATGATAGTAGTAACAATAATGACAATGATAATAGAAACAATACTGATATTGACAGTTGACAGTAGCAATTAGGACACAGCCAAGTGGCACAGCAACCCCCTAACCCCTCGCCCCCCTCCGCGCAGATCGCCAGGGCGGCTCGGAGAAGAACGACCCGCACCGCTTCGTGGAGGGCATGAGCTTCAAGGGCAAGCTGATCGGCGTGCTGGAGGTCTCGGAGGCGCGCGGCGACCGCATGTGCCAGGACGCGCTGGCCGAGCTCAAGATGGCCGTCCGCGCCGCCGGGGAGCACAAGCAGCGCATCCTCATCAGCGTCGCCATGGATGGGATCCGCCTGCGCGACGAGAGATCCAGCGTAAGGAATGGGGAAGGGCTGATAATGGAGGAGGAATGGGGAGGGGGAGGAAAGGAGGGAGGGAGGGGGAGGAGATGGGGAGGGTAGGGTAGGGAGGAGGAGGAGGATGGGGAGGGATAGGAGGAAGGAGAGGAAGAGGAGGGGGGGGAGGGGAGGGGGGGATGGGGGGGAAAGGGGCATAGGGGGGGAGGAGGATGGGGGGGAGGGGAAGAGGAGGGGGAGGGATGGAGGGAAGGAGAGGAGATTAGGGGGGAGGAAGAGGGATGGAGGATGGTAGGGAAAGAAGGAGGAGGATGGGGGATGGTAGGGGAGAGGAGGAGGGATGGGATTGTAGGGGGGAGGAGGGGAGATGGGGATGGGGGGAGGGTGAGGGTAGGGGGAGAGAGGGATGGGGGGATGGGAGTAGGAGGATGGGGGATGGTGGGAGGGAGGAGGATGGGAATGTATGGGTTAAGGAGGAGGAAGAGGAATGGGGGATGGTAGGGGGGAGGAGGAGAGGGATGGGGGATTGGGGGGGAGGGGGAAGGGACAGGGGAGGAGGAGGAGGAGGGAGGGATGGGATAGTAGGGAGGAGGGAGGAGGAGGTGGGATGGGGGATAGGGGGGAGAGGAGAGGATGGATGATAAGGTAAGGAGGAGGAGAAGGGATGGGGTGGATGGTATGATAAGGAGGAAGAGGAGGAGGGATGGGGATGGTAGGGGGCAGGGAGAGGAGGAGGGATGGAGAGGGGGAAAGGGCAGGGGCAGGAGGAGGGATGGGGGATGCTAGGGGGGGAGGAGGAAAGGAAAAGGGGGGGGTGATGAGGAGGAGGGGGAGGAGAGGGGTAGAGGGTGAAGAGGAGGAAGAGGATCTGGAGGAGAGGGTGAGGAGGAGGAAAAGGAAAGGGAGGTAAGGGGGATCGGTGGGGAGAGGAGGAGGAGGAGAAGATTGAGAGAAGAGGAAGAGGAGAGGAGGAGGAAATGGGAGAGAAAGAGGAAGAAGGATGAGTAGGAGAAGGGGGAGGAGGAGAGGAAGGGAAGGAGGAGGAGGAGGAGGAGGGAGGAGGCAGGGCACCAAGACCCCCCTCCTGGGTGTTCTGGAAATCCTATTCTCTCTCTGTCTTCGTCACTTTGTATTTCATGTTACATTTTTCTTTTTTCTCTTCTCTCTTCTCTCTTCTCTCTTCTCTCTTCTCTCTCATTTCTCTTTCTCCTCCCTTCTCTCTCTCTCTCTCTCTCTCTTCTCTCTCTCTCTCTCTCTCTCTCTCTCTCTCTCTCTCTCTCTCTCTCTCTCTCTCTCTCTCTCTCCTCTCTCTTCTCTCTCTCTCCTCTCTCTCTCTCTCTCTCTCTCTCTCTCTCTCTCTCTACTCTCTCTCTCTCTACTCTCTCTCCTCTCTCTCTTTCTCCTCTCTCTCTCTCTCTCTCTCTCCTCTTTCTCTCTCTCTCTCTCTCTCTCTCTCTCTCTTCTCTCTCTCTCTCTCTCTCTCTCTCTCTCTCTCTCTCTCTCTCTCTCTCTCTCTCTCTCTCTCTCTCTCTCTCTCTCCTCTCTCTCTCTCCTCTCTCTCTCTCCTCTCTCTCCTTCTCTCTCTCTCTCCTCTCTCTTCTCTCTCCTCTCTCTCTACTCTCTCTCTCTCTCTCTCTTACTCTCTCTTTCTCTCTCTCTCTCTCTCTCTCTCTCTCTCTCTCTCTCTCTCTCTCTCTCTCTCTCTCTCTCTCTCTCTCTCTCTCTCTCTCTCTCTCTCTCTCTCTCTCTCTCTCTCTCTCTCTCTCTTCCTTCCTCCTCTCTCTCTCCCTCCTTCTCTCCTCTCTCTCTCTCCTTCTTCTCCTCTCTCTCTCTCCTTTCCTCTCCCTCTCTCTCTCTCCTCCTCTCCTCTCTCTCCTCTCTCTCCTCTCTCTCCTTCCTCTCCCTCTCTCTTTTCTCTCCTCTCCCCTCCCCTCTCTCTCCTTTCCTCTCCCCTCTCTCTCTCCTTCCTCTCCCTCTCTCTCACCTTTCCTCTCCCCTCTCCCTCTCTCCTTCCTCTCCCTTCTCTCCTCTCTCTCCTCTCTCTCTCCTCTCTCTCTCTCTCTCTCCTCCTCTCCCTCTTCCTCTTCCTCTTCCTCTTCCTCCGTCATTTCCTCACTTCACCTCCTCCCTCCCTCCTACCCACCCATCTTTTCTCCCCCCCCCCCTCCCTTGCTCTTTCTTTTTCTCCTCAATCTTCCCTCCCCCTCCCCAGTTTGACAGGAATATTAGTCTTGTGTTATGGGTCCGGTAACTTTGCGTTTCCCACAAGGAGAAAGTCAAGTTAATTTCCTGAGCTGAATGGCACGAGTTGATGCCTGTTTGTATTTTTAAAGTTGTTGGTATTATTGCAGTTGAGAATTCGCTTTTGTTCCATTGTAAAAGCTCCACTTTCTGTGCCATGCCATCATTGCATTTTTATATTTCAGTCATTTGTTGTAAGGAATGATAGTAATGATAATGATGATATTAATGATAGAAATAATAGGAGTGATGATAATAATAATACATTTTTTTTTTCAGCTTGTGGCCATAGAAAGAAAATGAAAATGCATATACAGTATAATGGAAAAATCGTTATTGTTATTATTATTTTATTATTATTTATAATTATCTTTTTTTCTCTCCTTTTTTTGGTCTTCATCATATTTTTATTTCTATTATTAGCAGGATTAGGTTTGATGTGAAATTAGGATTAGCATTATCAAAGAGCTTATTAATGAACTTTTATATTCTTATTCAAGTTTAAAACTCCAGACTTTTTACCTCGTCTTGATATGAACAGCCAGAAATATAAAGATTGCTGTTGATTATGGTGATAGCTGAACATAAGATCAAAAGTCACTATAACAGATATCAGAGGCAAATGGGAAAGGTTGATGATGGAGACAAGCTATCATTGTTATTATAACCTTGTTTCTGGGTTGGTATTAAAAAATTGGTATTGAAATATTCATACTGTTTTATTGTGTAGGACTTGTCTGATTTGGAATTTTAGAAGGTATAAAAGGGGTGATTAAGTGCGCTGTGATGATTTTTTAAAAATTCCATTTCTGTGTGTGTGTGTCTGTCTGTCTGTCTGTCTGTGTGCATGTGCGTGCATCTGTGTCTATGTCTGTATATGTACATATGCATATATAGACGTTATTATGTCTGTATTTGTTTTGGATTTAGTGACACTGATCACATACTATAAGTACTGTCCAAGTAGGTTTAATTGCTTATCCATACTTTAGGTCATGTAAGAAAGAATAATTCATGTTTGATGTATAGCAGTCAGTAGTCGAACAGTGCATTTTATGGTTGCAGAATGTGAGAAGAATATTTGAAAGAAAATCAAGAATTATTGTTGGTTTTTAAAAATCAGTATCATGAAATGCATTAAATTTGTATTTTCTTCCTGGTACCAACTGCCTAT
>NW_020869361.1:329940-332440 GCF_003789085.1 Penaeus vannamei | reverse complement strand
TATCTAGTTCTCTTTACTCGTGGTCTTTCTTTATTTTTATAGTAGCATAATAGAATGATTAATAGCATATTTAATAGAGAGAGACGAATAGATATCGAGAAGACAAATATAGACAAATTCATTAAGTGTAAAAGGCTGAGCTGCGCCTCTCCTGTATCGACATTAATTCTTGCCCCGTCGTACCTTACATATGTTTCTGCTCTTGAGCAATAAGGTTTGCCCAAAATTATTCATGCAGCTAAAAAATGGCAGATTGCGAATTAGCAAGAATCCTTTATGCTTGTGCGTTTAGATCGCTTGGTTGTCCAGAGTTCATGACGAGACCTTTCACTCTCGACGTGTATATTTAATTTTATTTAATTTATATTTACTAGGTAGATTGAGTGCTGGACAGTTGCTCAGCCTCCTCGCGTTCAGGAGGCGCAACCAAAGACAAAAACAGCTACATCGTTGACACTTGCGCACAGATTTAAATATCCTACAAGATTGAAACTAATAGTTAATGCTGATAAATTGCTTTATTCGTAGAGTCATACCAAATACTATAGAAGGATAGCTTAAAGCTCCACTCCTCAGTGCGCTGATTTCTCTTTTGGAAGTTCGTATGCGTGAAAATTGATGGTGTTGATATCAAGGGATCAATAGGTGATTGGAGTTGCACAGGACCAGGATAATATGGTACTCTCACCTATAATGGCCACAGAACTCTATTGATAAGAAGTCCTCTTATAGACACAAGCATGGATTTTCAAAACGTCTTGGCAGGCGCAGAAGAGGGACACAATAAAACCAATTTTAATTTGATATACATTCGAGTGACCAATTAAAGAGGCGTCAGTATATAGTCACCCACAGCTTGAACTCACTGATGTGTTGAGTGATTCGTAATTTAATAAGCTGAATTGAGCAACATCAAGAGATGATTGCAAAGTTCCTACATCAGTAAAGAATTTACTTCGTTTGTTTCATGGTTTATGGTTTGAATTAATGTAGGGAACTAATTGACACTACTATTAAATTTGAACATGAAGTCACTGAAGAAAATATTAAGTTTGTCAATAAAACTACTGCACTACCAAAACAGTATTGCACACAATGGGAACCTGCAAGAACCTTCACTGAGGATCTTAATTCTTAAGTGAACTTCCGCAGAGGAGTCCAAAAATTGCTAGAATTCCTTGCCACTGCAGAACCTTTAGGACCTTTGAGGGAGAATGTCCCCCCGCCGCCTTCCGTTGCCTTGCGTCCCTCTCCGGTGTCTCCCATTTGTGGTATGTCTTTGGAGAACTGAGAGCAAATATCATTCAGCTTAGGTTTTGGGTCCAACGAGGGGAAAGTGAAAGTTGAAGAGAGAGAAAGACGAGAAGGGAGAGAGGAAGAGAGTGAGAGAGAGAAAGAAAGAGAGAGTTAGAGAGAGAAAATAGAGTAGAGAGAGAGAAAGAGAGAGTGGAGATCGAAAGCAGAGAGTGAGAGACAGAAAGGAGGAGGAGAGACAAGAAAGAAAAGAAAGATGTGGAAGACGAGAGAAAGATAAGACGAGAGTCGAGAGAGAGAAAAAGACCTTCACCCAGGGAGAGAGTGGAGGAGAGAGAAAGAAGATTGAGAGAGAGAAAGATGAGAGTGAGGAGAGAAGAGAGAGTGAGAGACGGAGAGCAGAGAGAGAGACAACAGACAAAGAGAGATATATTATAAAGAAGAAGAGAAAGAGAGAGAGAGATTATTTATATCTTGGATTTGCAGTATATTTACTGACATATACGGTACACGTCTTTTTATGAGTATAGTATGGGACTGATTATATATGTGGAAGTGAATATTAAGTGTTTGTGCCCTTATGATTAAAGATTCTCAAAGGAGAACCAATAGTAATAGTTCTCCATACATATTTCAGAAACCAAATTACTAAAAGTGAGGGTTCAGATGATGTTTCAGCAAACGGTTATTAAGTCTCCTAGAAGTTGGCTTGAAGATAACAGGTTATTATTATTCTTAGCTATTAAGTCTCAGCAACAATCTCAGTATTTCGCATTGCATATGTCTTTGCAGCAGTTTTATTTTTCTTCCTTTCTTTCTTTTGTTTCTTGTTTATTGGAAAGCGTAATTCAGTAACTGGAAGGACAAGTCATGTCATTGAGAGAGTTACAGTCTTCGATGTTTTCTCTAGATAATCAGGAATGTATGCTGGTATGCAACATTTTTCTTGAAGTCTTACCATAAAGGTTAAAACAACAAGGTGAAGATTTGGATTCTGGCGTAAATTATAAGCCACCCATTAAGTGGTGCAAGAGAATTTTCATAGATAGATGGAATGTGGACAAGAGTAGGTTTAAACAAAGTAGTGGAGAACTAAGAACGCAGTAAAAGCAAAAGGTCAGTTTTCGTAATACTGGAATAGCTCCCCCTTTACCCTATGTACTGTATATTATGTATTCTTTTTAGTTTTTCATGCCAGATATTTTGGTATTGAACATTGATAGATTAATCTGTTTGTGGATTTTGA
>NW_020869361.1:299653-316988 GCF_003789085.1 Penaeus vannamei | reverse complement strand
TTTCATTATTATTAGGGTTATTGTTATTATTATTTTTACCATTACCATTGTTTTATTATTTTATATATTATTGTAAATTACTATTTTTATTTATATTTTATTGTTATCATTATCATTGTCTATTGTTATTTTTATATTTATTATCTTTATCATTATTGATATTAATAATATTATTATATATATTATTACTATTATTAGTAGTATTATTGTTATCATTGTTTTTATTATGATGATGATGATGATGATGGTGATAGTAATAATGATAACATTAGTAATAATGATAGTAATTATTATAATGATAATAATGATAGGACAGATGATAATAACAATGATAGAAATGATAATGATAACAATAACAAAAATGATATTGATAATTACTATCATTGTCGTCATTGTCATCATCATCATTATTTTTCTTTTTCATTATTAGTATTATTGCTAGTATCATTGTTATTGTTATTATCATTATTACTATTGTTATTACTATTATTATCCTTATCATCAGCATTGTTATCATCAATACTATTACTGTAATTATTATCATTATCATTATTTTATAATTATTATCATTACTACTACTACTACTACTACTACCACTGCTATCATTTTTACTATTATTATTGTTATGATAATTATTCTTCTTACTATTATTATTTTCGTTATTACCATTGCTATTTTTATGATTATTATGATTATTATGATTATTATTGTTATTATCATTATTGTTGCTATCAATATTATCCTTATTTCTCCTATTATTACTATGATTATTACCATTATTATTACTATTGTTATCATTATGAATACTGTTATTATTATCATTATTATTATTAATACTATAACTGATAGTAGTACTACTACTTATGTTATCATTTTTGTTATCATTTTCATTATTGTTATTACTATTACTACAATTATTACACTAGTGATCATAAAGATATTACTAGTAATATTAACAACAACAATAATTATAAAATCAGTGATGATGATGGTGATAAGAAAAATGATATTGATACTAAGAACAACATATATGTAATAACGATAAAAACAATAATGAAAATAATAGTAATGATAATAACAATAGTAATATATAAAACAATAATAGTAATGATTTTGATGATAATAAGAATAGTAATATATAAAACAATAATAGTAATGATTTTGATGATAATAACAATAGTAATATATAAAACAATAATAGCAATAATGATAATAATTGTAATTATAATTATGAAAAATATTAATGATAATGATGATGAACTCGGTTATTGTGACAATGATTACAACAATAATAGCAATAATAATAATAATAGTGATAATGATAATAATGATAATGATGATAATGTAAATGATGAAGATAATATGAATAATAATAATAGCAATAACAGTACCAATAAAAATAATAAGAATAATTGTTAGTATCAATATCATTTCTAATATTGTTATTATTATCATTAATGAAATTATAATTTTATCATTATTAATATTTGTGTTATAAACATTTCTATTATGATCTTAATTGTTTTTATCTTAAGAAAAATTGATGATGTTTATGACGATGATGATGAGGATGATGATGTTGGTTAGAATGATGGTGACGATTATGATGACAAAATGATATTGATGATGATGTCAAATTAAATGAAAATGAGGATGATTTTCGATGATTTGATGACGATGTTATTGAGGATAATGATGAGGTTGGTGATGGTGATGATGATGAGATGATGATGGTGGTGGTGGTAATGACGATGATGATGATGATGATGATGATGATGATGATGATGATGATGATGATGATGATGATGATGATGATGATGATGATGATGATGATGATGACGATGACGATGATGATGATGATAATGATGGTAATATAAGACCGGAAGAATAAGATGAAACACAAGAACAAATGTTATCCACCACATGCACATATATCTTAAAGGATTGAGAGATTGCTTGTGTTGTTGGCTATTGCGTGTGCGAAAAAATGGAAAAGAAATATTTAAAAACATAAAATGAAGAGTAATTCAATAAAATCACTTTATTTGGTCAGGAAGGGGATACTGATTCAGACTGACGTGATAAAAGAATGTCTTAATTAGTGGAGAAGTGACACCGGGACTGGGTAATTGACAATGAAACTTTTTTTTTTTTTTTTTTTGACATTGTGCAAATTTTGAGTACGTGAAACAAAAGTATGGTAAAGGATTAGTAGTAAAAAATCAAGTTAGTAACGGACCCATATGTACTCTCTCTCTCTCTCTCTCTCTCTCTCACACACACACACACACACACACACACACAACACACACACAAAACAAACAAACATATAAAAACACACACGTTCCCAGTCTATTCAATAGTTGCAAAATAATTGCACTAGCCTGACCAGTTAAATCGATGACTGGAAACCCTTACTTGACCACAACGCGTGCATAACACTTGGCCAAACATCAAAGGGATTTGCAAAAATAACACTGCATAATAAACCAAAATTGGCATCGCGGGAACCGAACTTGATGCAATGGCGTCGATACCTTTTTTTTTTCCTGAAACGAAGAAAAGAAATTGCATTCGGGGTAATTGTCCTCAAAAGGAAAATGAACTTTGCTTTTCCTTTTTTTTTCCTGAGTTGGGCATTAGTGGTGGTATTGCTGATGGTGGCTTTGCAAGGTGATGGCAGGAGTGACGTTAAGAATGAGGGTGTTAGTAAGGATGATAATAATAATAATGGTGGTAATATGATAATAATCATAATTATCATGTCTATAGTAATAATAGTGATGGTAATGAAAAACAATGTTCACAATGATAAAAATAAAAAAGTACTGCTACATATTGTAAAAAAGTTATAACAAAAATAATATATATAAATTATATATTATATATTATATATATATATATTATATATATATATATATATATATATATATATATATATATATATATATATATATATTATATATATTATATATTATATATGATATATTTATAACATATATATATAAGTAAAAAAATTATCAAATATGTAGTTAACACATAGTACACCACGCACACACCACACGCACACACATATATATGTATGTATGTACATATGTATCCATGCATGTATATGTATAATTCAACGTCATCAATCGACACGTAGCACCGACGACAAGCCACAGTCAGCCAGCGAGCCGCAAGATGAATGCCAGGCGCCGAGCCTGAGGAAATCGCCCAATATCTCTTCGGCTCTAACGCTAAATATTGCTTCGAGCTGCAGAGAGACTTGCACGACGAAATTGCAATAAATAAACAAGGGGAAAGCTAAGCTTCGCGAAAAAAAAAATTTATATTACTCTTTGTTGGTATATTACTGTGTTGGATCCATGGGTACGGCATGTTATTTTTTTTCTATATGTGTACACATTCACACACATAGAAGAAAAAAATAGAAAAAGAAAAGAAAATATATATATAATATATATATATATATATATATATATATATATATATATATATATATATATAATATATATATATATATATATATATATATAATATATATATATGTGTGTGTGTGATGTGTGTGTGTGTGTGTGTGTATTTATGTACATATGTACATGTATGTATGTATATATATATATAATATATAATATATATATAATATATATATATAATATATATTATATATATAATATATATATATTATATATAATATATATATATATATATATATATATATATATATATATATATATATAATATATATATATATATATATATATATATATATATATATATATATATATTATATTATATATATATAATATATATATATGTAAATATATATAATATATATATATATATATATATATATTAATATATATATATATATATAATATATATATATATATATATATATATATATATATATATATATATATATATATATATATATATATATATATATATATATATATACATATATATATATATATATATATATATATATATATATATAATATATATATATATATATATATATATATATATATATGTATATATATACATGTATATATATACATGTATATATATACATGTATATATATATATATATATATATATATAATGTAGGAACTTCACCATGTTAAGAAAATCTCTGAAGCTGCTAGAAACATATGCTAGAGATATAACTGATATTTTCCTTGCTTTAACAGGGAAATATCAGAAAAAATGATGACATTAATATACAAAATAGCATGCGGTACAAATCAATAAAACATGAGTGTTATATCGTCAATCACATGCATAAGAATCGTAGATATATATGCGCAAAATATATCATTCATCAATAGTTATACATTACCATGCACAAATTCTTTGCTCAATCTTATAAACAACATTTTATTAAAAATGCTTAGATTCTGAAAACTAATATTATACGAGACTGTGATATGAGAAAAATGATATAAATTTTTATGCCTGAATATCACATTTACTTCAAAGGAACCATCCTTTGACATTCACTAATAAATATTAAAGATTTAGTTTGATTATGACAGTAAAAAGAGTATATCATCTTGCTAAACTCGCTCAAAACATGATTAAAACAATTTAAAAACGTGGCTAACTTTTGAGCCTTACATAAACCACTTCTCTAAAAATGTTAATTGTAAAGAAAACATTATAAGCACACATTATGTTTTAGGAAAGTTAAGAAATAAAATGAATCTTTTTATTACCTTGTTCTCTTAACCAAGTTGCAAAATTTGAAGTATTTGTGGGCTCCCAGCAATGCCTGATGCAATCTACAAATATGGAATCCTCTCGATGGAAACAAGTAGCTACCTACAAATACCAACAGAAATCAATACATACGTGGACTTCCAAAGATTACAAACAAATATACTTGTACAGTGTTCATTATTCACAGGCGGAAATGAAAATATTAATATTACAAATATCAAATGAGGACATTCTCGTTTTCCTTTCGAAAAATGCACACCTTTAGGAAAGAGATTTGAATTATACATAATCAAAGTATCCATAAAGATTCCACTTATATGATTTCGGTTACAATCAGAATATTGTTATTTACAGTTTTATTTTATTATATACACTTTTGATTTGCATTATGAAGTATCATCTTTTTTAAATATAGTATTTTATTAAGATTTCTACAACTTCATTTTAAGTATCATTTTGTGAAATTATGTTGACCTTTGTAAGGGATTTTCACGGCAGTCTTATGGTTAATACTTATATTTGTTTATTGAAATTATTAGTACAACCGGTTTAGGTTTTATGTACGTGATCTGTAAAAATATTTAGAATGATACATAAATGAATTAATTCAATCCGTCATTACTTATCTCTACTCTTTGCGCGAGACTCATGCATCAATTTCATGGAGCTTTGTTTTGTTGTTCGATAGGCCTACATGTCTGAATTGGAGAGCAGTCATGTTGTCAGTCACTTTCTTTTTATTTGAGTTTGTCGTCTTTGCTGAACTTTGTGAGTCTTGTGTATTTTGTTTACCTATGACAGTGAGCCATGTGAATTTTCTCATTTTTATTCCCATATCGCATTCAGCCGATAAATTTTGTTATATTCACTAATCGCCTTTTATCATATCTTCTGCTTGGCGTTGAGTATATGGATGGAAAGAAATAGATAGATTGTAAAGAAATGAAGGATTCCTTATCTCATATTACATGTATAGAAATAAGATCATGAAGAGTTTATTTGATTTATTTTATCAACAAAAGAATAATTATTTAATTTAATTTAGTTTGTAACTTGTTGGCTACAGTGACGCTAGAGTTATACGAACGCCTAACAAAAACACTTTGTTGTGAATCCACGGAGCCTCGCTAGAGAGCCATGTGATACGCCGTGCTGCGTAGTTTTCAATTATTCTTGTTTTGTGAAGATTTAGGCTAGCCACACTGTAAGTCAACTGTTTATATTGTTAATAATGTATTGTTCAGATGTTTGAGCATATGTTAATAACCAAATTGTGTCTTTTACGTGATATATAACTTGAAATTATGTGATATAAGTATATGACATTCCTACAGTGTTCTTATAATTTTACCAAGCTTTATTTCAGTTATTTACCCAAGAATAATGTTTTGTTTCCTTTTCATTTAATGAAAATATCTAGTCTTTAGTTATCGATCTTTTATAAAGTGCCTTAATTAGCTCAGGAAATGTCTTAAAATAGTATAAGGAATAAGAATGCATTTGTTTGTTTAATGTTTACATATATGCTAGTCGTGAAGTATTTTTTATGATTTTCTAATGATTTGTTCTTAATATTTCTATCTCATATTGTCTTACTATTATTTCATATTTGTATGATTCATTTACTTTATTTGTGTACAACTTTATATTTCCAAATTTGTAAGGATGTATTTTCTTACAGCTTTTCACTGCGCGTGCATACATCATATGCGTTGTCAACTATTAAGTTTGGATACACTGTTTATGCCTGCCAGCTTGTGAACTTGACAATAAAGGTTTACCTGACTGCAAGTGTTTTACTTGAGGCAGTACATAGATGATAGAAAGATAGGTAAATAGATATATAGATAGATAGATAGATAAGTAGGTAGGTAGGTAGGTAGACAGATAAATAGATAGGTAGATTGGAGTGTGTGTGGTGTGTGTGGTGTGTGTGTGTGTGTGTGTGTGTGTGTGTGTGTGTGTGTGTGTGTGTGTTGTGTGTGTGTGTGTGTGTGTGTGCGCGCGCGCGCGCGCATTTACATACATGAACATTTTCAAGCACGCACAAACATACTCGAACACATACACTTCTTTTAACAGCAAACATAAAATACACAGAAAATAGTCCGTGCAATACTATATGAAATCGATAGAACATAATGTTATCCCACATTAGTATCGGTAATATAAATACATTTCACCTTTAGCTGGGAAGCACTTCATAATTCTATATCAGTACATTACACCGAATTTTTGAAAAACGACAGAGTATATCTATTATAAATATTTTCAAAGGTTTGAGAATCATTCTTTTGACCTTTGTAAAATACAAAAGCAAAGGGGTATAAAAGTGTCACGGATTTTTTTTTTGTGTGTGTGTCTATTTGCGTGTATGTTAGATTTGATGCGCAAAGAAAGAGGAGAGAGAGGAGAGAGAGAGAGAGAGAGAGAGAGAGAGAGAGAGAGAGAGAGAGAGAGAGAGTAGAGAGAGAGAAACGACGAGAGAGAGAGGAGCGGAGAGAGGAGACATGACTCGAGCAGAGAGGTGAGGTGAGCTACGAAGGCGGGGGGTCAATGCGGGAACACGTATGACTGTAGGAAACTACTGCATGACGCGATCTGCTAGTCTGCTCTCTCTCACGGGTCTCACTACGAGTCTGCTACCGTGATAGGAGCGCATGGCTAGAGAGGATGGAACGGACAGAAAAATACAGTAATTAATATAGGAAATGGAGCGATTCTGAGACGTAGCGAGAAGAGATGGAGGACGACGAGATGTAAAAAAAAAAGAAATAGCTAGCAGCCAGTGATTCCAGGAGAGTACGAGCAAGAAATGAGGACAATACACACACAAACGTAAAAATTGTGATAAGCCTCGCGATACGATCAACAATTAGGATAATACACCTCTACTGCACCCTATGAGACCTCTCCTTCTTGTAATTCCGTACTGCTGTAATTTGACGCCACATCATCGACTCACACAACAGATCTTGCAGCGAGATACAAGCCATCACACGGGATTAATAGTCTAAATAGCCAATACAAATTAAAGACATGATATAGATCTCGATCTGAGCGTCTGTCACGAGAAATACGTTCGTGCCTGATCCAACAAACAACGTACATCGTGGCTGGATTTAAGAGCGCCTATACTAGATTTTTCATGATATCTGCTTACCAGTCGCACTCGACTAGAGTAGTAAAATGCGAGACAGTGTGGTCGAATCGTAGTACTTAGAACGTCAGAGTGTCTGTTAGAGGGTAGTAGGGTGGTTATTTTCTTTTTTTTTCTATTTTTGTTATTCACTCTCTTAATTATTGTTGTTTCTGCGTTTATTATTTTTATATTATGTATTGGGCTCATCTATCTGCTCTTGAGTGTGTATCGGTTCTATAGGCTGCGAGGATCCGTATGTGGGTCACGAGACTTACGATTCTACTTCTCTTCTGTCTCTTTCATGTTTGTTCTACATGCATTTATATATGGAAAGTGGATAGTGATAACTTGTCAAGTCGAGAGTCTTCGGCGCGTTTGATAGATGTACGTGCGATTGTGGCTTGAGGTGCAGTCATGTTAGATTGCTCGGCGTCTCCTGTCTGCTCTTCGCTCCACTCACACCACACCACTCGACTCACACATCCACACATCCACCGTAGGCTCTTAGATCGCTCTATTCTCGCGGCACTGTTTATGTGTGGGCGTCGGGTTCAGGCGTCTCGCCTTTCGCTCGTCGCTCTCGGCTCTGCCCACGTCTCGCTCTCATCTTCTTGCGGCTCATGCTCTCTCTCACTCGTCTCGCTTCTCGCCGATGGCTCACAGTCACATGCGTACACATGGCTCTGTCTGGTGGTTTCTCTTGCGGTACCTATCACACACACACACACACACAGCATACCACAGCACACACCACCTAACCCTTGCACATCTGCTATCTCATTCCTTATCTGTTCATCTCTCTACCTTACCCCTACTTATCTTTCTATGACTCTATCTCTTATATCTATTTACCTTATCTTTCTATCATCTATGTACTGCCTCAAGTAACACTTTGCAGTCAGTCAGTAAACTTTTATTGTCAAGTTCACAAGCTGTGTGTCAGGCATGAACAGTGTATCCAATACTTATAGTTGGACAACAGCGCATATGAATGTATGCACCGCGCAGCTGAAAAGCTGTAGACAATACATTCCTTCAAATTGGAATACTAAAGTATGGTACACGATAAAGTAAATGAATCACTACAAATAATGAAATAATGAGTTAGAGACATATGAGATAGAATATTAGAAAAATCACGTATAGAAAATCATAAAAAATACTTCACGCACTAGTCACGTATATGACTATTAAATCAAACAAATCGCATTCGTTGTGTTTTTTTGTCTTTTTTTTTTTCATTCGCTTATACTATTGTTAAGACATTTCCTGAGCTAATATTAAGAGCACTTTAGTAAAGAAGATCGATACTAAAGACTAGATATTTTTTTTCATCTAAATTGAAAAAGGCAAACAAAACATTATTCTTGGGTCAATAACCTCGAAAATAAGCTTGGTAAACCAATTTATAAGAACACTGCTAGGAATGTCACATAACATATTCACATAATTTCAAGTTATTATCACGTGAAAGACACAATTTGAGTTACTTAACATGATGCTCACGCATCTTGATAGCAATCATTTATCACCAATATAAACAGTTGACCTTACAGTGTGCGCATATCCATAGAATCTTCACACAAATCAACGAATATTGAAAACTACGCAGCACGGGTATCACATTGGCTCTCTAGGCGAGCTCAGATGGATTCACACAAAGTGTTTTTGTTAAGGGTTGTTATCATCTCTATAGCGTCCCACTTGTCAGCCAAACAAGGTAAGCATAAACTAAATTAAATTAATATTCTTCCTTTTGTTTGATAAAAGAGACAATTCAATAGAACTTCTATCATGATCTCATTTCTATTTACAGTCAAAATGAGTAAGGAATCCTATCATTTTTTAGTCATGAAGATCTATCTATTTCTTTCTATCCATACTGACTCGAACGCCAGCAGAAGGATATGATAAAAAGGCGCGTTCAGTGTAATATAAATAATTTATCGGTTGAATGCGATATAGGGAAATAAAAATGAGAAGGAATTCCCATGGGCTCACTGTGATAAGTGTAAACAAAGTCGAACAAGACTCTACCAGAGATTCAGCAAAGACGACAAACCTACACTAAGGAAAAGGCTGATCTGACAACTGACTGCTCCTCCAGAATTAAGATCATGTTAGGCCTGATACGAACAACAAAATACAAGAGCTCCATGAACCTTGAGTGCATGTCAGTCTCGCGCGAAGAGTTATGAGTAAGTTGAATGAGATTGGGATTAATTCATTTATGTTATCAGTTCTAAATTATTGTATTAACAGATACGGTACATACAAACCTAACCGTTTGTATTAGTAATTTCATAAACACAATATAAGAGTATGTACCATAGCTTGCCGTGAACAATCCCTTACACAGGTCAGCCTAGATTTTCATAATAACTGATTTAAAATGCAGTTCGCATAGATAATCTTATACGTATGAAATGATATGTTTAAAGAAGGATGATACTTTCATAAGTGCAGATCAAAAGTTATATGATTAAGTGCAAAACTGGGTACTGGAATATTTGATTGGTAGCGCGAATCATATATGATCTTTATGGATACTTTGATATGTATAATTCCAATCTGCTTTTCCTAAGAGGTGTGTATTTTTTTTCGAAAGGGGAATAACGATGAAATGGTCCACTCGTTTTGATATTTTGGCAAGTATTAATAGGTTTTCATTTCCGCTGTGAATAAGATAGACCACTAGTACAGTATATTTTGTTCTGTATTGGAAGTCACGTATGTAATGTGATCTTCTGTTGGATTTGTAGGCTACCTGCTTACTTAGTTTCCATCGCGCTAGAGGGAGTTCCAATATTTGTAGATGTGCATCTAGGCATGCTGGAGCACAAATACTTCAAGATTTAGCAACTTTGGTCTAAGAGACGAGGGTAATAAAAAGATTCATTTTCATTTCTTCCTTTCCTTAACATCATAATGTGTGCTTATAATGTTTTTTTTTCGTTTACAATTAACATTTTTAGGAAGTGGTTTATGGTAACGGCTCAAAAGTTAGCCACGTTTAAAATTGTTTTAATCTTGTTTTGAGGCGAGTTTAGCAGAGATGATATTAACTCTTTTTACCTGTGCATAAAATATCAAGCTGAGCCTCTTTTATATTTATTAGTGAAATGTCAAAAGGATGGTTCCTTTGAATGTAAATGTGTATGTGCAGGCATAATAAAATCGTTATATTCATGTTTCTTCATATAAGTCTCGCGTATGATATTAGTTTTCAGAACTCTAAGATTTTTTAATAGAAATGTGTTTTATAGAGAATTGATGCAAAGGGATTTGCATGTCAATGGTAATGTATAACTATACCCTGATCGCCACAGGATAGTATTTTGCGCATATATACTGCTCTACGATTCTTATGCATGTGATTTGACGATATAACACTCTGTTTTTTCTGAATTTGTACGCATGCTGTTTTGTATATTATTCATCATTTTTGATATTTCCTGTTTAAGAGCAAGGAAATTATCAGTTATATTCTCTAGCGATATGTTTGCTAGCATGCTCATGAAGATTATTCTGACTTAAAACATGTGTAAGTTCTACAATAGTATTTTGCTATATATATATATTATATATATGTGATATATATGCATGTATAAATATTAACCATGTAAAATATATACCGTGTAATGATATACTATATATATACTACTTATATATGTATATATATTACTATATTATAATAATATATGCTATATATATACATGTATATATGTCATGTATTTAGTATACCTATAAACAGCTTAGTTCAATGCTGATCATACCAGTACCGATCTTTCCATAGTGTGGCTCGCAGATCTAATTGTCATATAAGTCTATCTGATCCGTAATATAAATATATTATATAATCGGTAGTGAAATGTTATAGATATATATGTATATGACTGTATTATAATTTTACCATTATAATATATGTCAATATATAGCCGTTAGTTATTAGTATAGTATGCATCGCGTAGACTTATATATACTATCTTAATCTTATCTATAAGTACATATATAATATATTATAATTCTATATATATATTAAGCTATATTTGTATAAGTATTTATATATATAAGTATGATAATATATATATATATTATACTATATTATATAATATAATATACAATTATATAGTCTAATATATACTCTATGTACTATGTACATAATACCAACCCGAGCACACAAACCAACACGTACAACACAGTATATATAATTTATATATATATATATCATTATGTATAGTATATTATATATACTATTTAGATATTATATACTATAGTTGCTATATTATTATAATATATACAATCAGTCTTATTGTCCTTTTCTCTTTCTTCTCTTCTCTCTCTCTCTCTCTTCATCTCTTTCTCTTTACTCTTTGCTCTCGTCATGCTGTGAACTTGTTCTAGCCTCATACTCGTGTCTGTACTATAGATCCATTCGCCGGTCATACTCGGTGCTACATGGATTCGCCCAACTCAACTTAACTCATACCCAATCGCAGATGTATGATCTCTCTTTCTCTCTCTCTCGGCCCTAACAGCTTTCGCACTTCTTTCTTGTTTATCTATTTGCATACTCTTCGGTTCGTGCAGTTTCTTCTGTCAACTCTCGTATCGTCCATCATTCGCTACTTAGACGCTCCTGATCAGAGATATTGGGGCGATCCCTCTCCCGTATTCACGGCTCGGCGCTCTGTTCACTCTTTGTGCTGCGTGGGTGTCTTATGGCTAGTTGTGGCGCTGTTGCGTGATTCCGGTGCTTGCGTAGTGTGCGAATTACCCTATAAATACGTTTAGATTTTATTCCCCATACATTGCAATGGTATTATATTAATATGTACAATACATATACCATATGTAATAAGTTAGTATTAATGTGTGTGCCCTGCTGTTGTAGGTTGTGTGCGTGTCCTGTACATTGTCATCCCCATAATATAGTCATGTGCGATCATATAGTAACATCGTATTCATGATTATTGTTGATGTGTGTGGGAGAGTGATGTGATTATTGTGTGTAGTCAATTATAGTGATCACGAAGGGGATAAGGCAAGATACCAACTACGAATATGCCGCGAGGACACTTTTCACTTATTGCCTTTCGTCTAGGCATTATAGTGAATTAAAAGGTAGCCTTATTGGCATTTCGTATCGTGGCTTATTGAGTCTTCTATGCACCAACCGTTATAATATACGTCTCGTCTCCACTCCTTTACTTATACCTATTGTTGCCCCCTATCATCCTCCCCTCTTATCCTCATTCCTCTCCCATTCCTTCTTTCTCTAATCTTGACTCAATACTACTTCTAACTAACCCAGGTGTTCGTTTAAGTTCGCTACACTCCTCTGTTCTATATTACATTTTCAGTGCATATATGGACTTTATCTAGAGGTAGTTTTGTCTTCATTCTGTGTGATATTCTTTTATCTGCCTTCTTTTCTCATTACTTCCTTTACTTTTAGTAATGCCAGTTTAACCTTTTTTATTTTTATCATATTGTCGAACATTGTTTTCTTGTCAATTCTTTCACTCACTTCACCTCCTTTTTAATTATTTCCTCTAGTAGCCGCACCTTGCATACCCTTTCTGCATTTATGCACGCTATTGAAATTAAACTTTCATCTTACCCCATTTTATTTTTTATTAGTTATCATTCCGTCTCATAGAATACTACTGTCTCGAATTCTTTAACGGTCCCACTCCACTTTCCCCTTCCAGCTTCCCCGTCCTTTCCCCATTTTTACCCCTCTTTCGCTCATATCAGCCTCCCACTTATCGAGCAATAATCTCCCCCCACCTATTCGCACTCTCGCAACTCAGCTACTAAACACCAAATCTCCCAGTCGCACTAAATAGCAACGTTTCACTTGTTTCCTTTTTTGTAGTGACATTATCCGAACTCGCATTTCCTTCTTCTCTTCTCACTACTTCCTGTTCTCTAAGGCATCTCCACTCGCTTGGGTAAATAAAAAGTGATTGGTATTAATCGAGAGAGTAAGGGCCTACTATAGCTACTCACTATAAATTGGCATAAGGTTCGGCCCCGACCGATTTTTGGGAATCTTATGAAAATTTGGTGAGTGTATTATTATGCAGATGTGTATTGTTGTGCGACAGGAATCCTATTCCATCGAATGTACTTTGTCGGTCCAAAATGATAGGAATTTATATGAGATATGGCATGAATGCAGTTGGTGATGGTAATGAATGCATGAGGCAATGAGTTAATAATTTCAACTCAAAGTAACCAATCGATTTTAAATCGATAAGATTGATTCATAGAAGTCGATTAAAATAGTTTGTTGATCCGATATATCATATTAATTATTACATTAGAGGAAATGATATGAACTTTTATATATTTGTGTGTTAGTAATATTTTAAAGGATAAAGAGGAATAGAGATGAATAATAACTAATAATGGAAACTAATATTTGTGTTAGGTTGCACTGTAGATTAATGATAATAATGAACAATGTAGTATTAATTAAATAGAAATTGGTGCTATAGTCTCATATATATATATTATGATTAGATTGTAGTCAGAGTTTTGGTGTGTGTAAGTGTGGTGTAGTGTTGGAGAGAAGCAGCAAGAAGAATAATGAGAAAATGAAAGAAGTGAATGTAATAACATATGTGGATCCGTATATAATTAAACTATATGAGTATATATGGGATATAATAACTATAACTAGATAAGGAAATGATCAATGATTTTAAACAGTGAATTTATATACTCTATTTGAACGTGTTATATAACGGACTTCGCTACTGACCCAAGAATATGGGTCGGGGTGCACTGGAGTGAATGTCAAAAAAAAAAAAAAAAAAAAGTTTCATTGTCAAATGCGGACGCACAAGTGCCCCTGGTTGCCCACTTACTCATCTACTACATACGACAAATTCTTTCCTCTATATTCTACGTTCTTACGCTGATTGGTTATACGTCGAAGTCTTTACAGTCCTCGATACCATCTGACCACAATTACCTATTTAGGACAGAGGAGTTCATTGGCGGAGCGGACAATATGGTACTGCCATTGATATCATTCTCATGTGGCGTATTAAATATATCTTATTTCCATTTTTTCGAGCAAAACACGCATAGCCAACAACACCATCTTGCATCATCTCTTTTATAGATGGATTACCTGTCTTCGCGTCTTGAGAATAGCGCGTGAAAATATTTTCTTTTAGTTATAGTGCTATGTTGCTACTTCTGTTCAGTTGCCCAGATAGCGACGATCGTTTAGTTAACCGATCAGCATATGAGGATCAATTTTCAATCATTCTGTACTCTCTGTTCTATCGTTCTCTATCATCTATCTAATTCATTATTTTCTATTTATCTATTTCTATTATCTATTATTATTATTTATTGCTACTATCTTATCTATCTATTCTTATTTTTATTCATCAATTGTTCATATTTTTATCTTATTTACTATTATCTATTTTTGTCATTAACTACCTCCTACCTTATTCTATCATCTACTTATTTATTCATTCTTACCTTATTTCTCCATTCTAATCTCTCATCATTTTTTTATTTCTTCTATATAATTCTATCTGTCATTCTGATTTTATAATCATCTTATTCGTATATAATTCTATTTTCCTTTTTTTTTCATTTTTTATATTTATCTATCTTATTCGAATCAGTAGTTTCATTTTTTTGTCATTCATAGTATCTGTCTATCTTTATTTTCTATTTTTTCTTTATACATTCATTCATCTATCTCTCATTTTCATTTCTTGTTATATTGAATTTCTATTTTTATCATACTGGTTTACTTATTATAAATAACTATATTTTATATAGTATATTGTAATTGTTTTAATCACATATTTTATATTTTATTTGTTAATATATTTTTAATTTTATTAATGATTTATATTACTTTTATTAGAATATATGATTTTGTATACTAATATATTATTTTCTTTTATTTTATGTACTTTTTTTTTTGTTTTATTGACTTTTATTTTATTTATTCATTTATTATTTTTCTATTCATTTTTACATTATCATTTTCATCTATTTTTATTTTTATTATTCTATTATCTCTATTTATTTATTATTATTATGTTTTATTTTGTTTTTGTTATATTTGTTTTATCAATATACCGTAGTTCATTTCATATTATTATTATTAATATTTTTTTCTAATATATTTATAATTCAATTTATTTTATTCTTATTCTGTCTTATTTATTTTTGTTATATATTATTAATTATCTTTATTGTTATATTTTAATTATTCATTTATTCTGATTACTATTATTTGTTTTATTATATTTTATCTATTTTCCTTTTTTTATCATTCAAAATCATTAATATTCTTTTTTATAAGATTTTACTTATTGTTATTATCATTACTATTATGTTTTCATAATTGTTTCTTATTCGTTATTACATATATGTTGTTCTTAGTATCATATCATGTTTTTCTTATCACCATCAATCATCACTGATTTTATAGATTATTGTTGTTGTTAATATTACTAGTAATATCCTTTAATGATGCACTAAGTGTAATAATTGTAGTACACTAGGTATAACAATATGAAAATGATAACAAAAAGATAACATACAGTCGTAGTACAATGACATTCAGTTTAGTAATAATAATAAATAATAGATTATAACAGTATTGCATAATGATAACAATAGTAGATCGAATAAGGTAATAATCATAGTATAATAGGAGAAATAAGGATATATTGATAGGCAGACAAATAATGATAATTAACACTAATCAATCATAATAATCATGAATAACGATAAAATAGCAATGGTAATAAACGAAATAATGAATAGTAAGAAGAATAATTATCATAACAGCATAAATAATAGTAATATAAGTGATAGCAGTGGTAGTAGTAGTAGTCTATAGTAGTCAGTGAATGATAATAATTATAAAATTAATGATATGATAATAAGTTTACAGGTAATAGTATTGATGGATAACAATGCTGATGATAAGGATATACATAGATAACAATAGAATCAAATGATTAATAACAATAACAATGTACTAGCAATACTATAATGAAAAGAAATAAGTGATGATGATGACAAGAGCGACAATGATAGTATTAATCTAATATCATTTTTTGGTTATTGGTTATCATTATCATTTCATCATTGTTTCTTGGATCGTGTCCTATCATTAGATCATTATGAATAATTACTAATTCATTATTACTAATGTTATCAGTATTACTATACCATCATCATCATCGTCATCTATAATAAAAACAATGATAACAATAATAATACTGAATAATAGTATAATAATGATAGTAATGAATAATATTCATTAATATCAATAATGATAAGATAAATAAATAAAATAAACAATGCCAATGATATGATAACATAAAAATAATAGTATAAATAGTATTTACAATAATAATGAAATATAATAATAACAATGGTAATCGGTAAATAAAATAATAACAATAA
>NW_020869361.1:288935-291435 GCF_003789085.1 Penaeus vannamei | reverse complement strand
TAGAGAGAAATAAATACGTATCAATCATTCTTGACATGCATATCTATCATACAGATAGATAAATGTATATATATTTGATAAATGGACAGATATGCATTTATTTCTTTATATTTGCATGTCTTGTAAATATTCTTTGCATGCGAATATTTTTTAGGTCGGGATTCGTATAATTTTAACAGCCCGAGCGTTGTTATATGTACGTATGAAGACAATTACATAACAGGGAAATAAAAGACAATGCCAACTGAACTTTTTTTTCGTCTTCGTCTTCATCTTCCCCTTTAACACTTTTTTTTTTTATTCTCTTATTACGAAAAATGATGTGAGGCTCTAACGGAAATCAGAATTTCCATCCGTTTTCACAGGGCAGAAAAATGATGGTAAAACGAGAGTGATAGAAAGTTTGAAATTGCGGAGGAACGGGTTGTGATTGGTGTAAAGTGAATATAGAGATAGAGTTAAAATTGCTCTGTAAATAACACTTGCCATCGTTTAAAGAGTACAAAGCGCAACCCCAGCTTTCAAGGTGTATAAAGGTTACCATTGAAATACCAGAGAGAGAGAGAGAGAGAGAGAGAGAGAGAGAGAGAGAGAGAGAGAGAGAGAGAGAGAGAGAGAGAGAGAGAGGAGAGAGAGAGAGAGAGAGAGAGAGAGAGAGAGAGAGAGACAGACAGACAGACAGACAGAAACAGAAAAGGAGAGAGAGAGAGAGAGAGAGAGAGAGAGAGAGAGAGAGAGAGAGAGAGAGAGAGAGAGAGAGAGAGAGAGAGAGAGAGAGAGATCAGAGAGAGAGAGTAGAGAGAGAGAGAGAGAGAGAGAGAGAGAGAGAGAGAGAGAGAGAGAAATAGAGAGAGAGAAAGAGAGATAAATAGAGTAACAGAGTAATAAAAAAAAGAGAGGCAAGAAAGTGAGAGTTAGAATGTGTACGTAGTAGTAAGGGAATAAAGAGAGAAAGAAAGAAAAATAACAAGAATAAGAGAACCAGCAACGCGAAGGATGTGCGGAATAAAGAGAGAAAGAAAGAAAAATAACAAGAATAAGAGAACCAGCAACGCGAAGGATATGCGGAATAAAGAGAGAAAGAAAGAAAAATAACAAGAATAAGAGAACCAGCAACGCGAAGGATATGCGGAATAAAGAGAGAAAGAAAGAAAAATAACAGAATAAGAGAACCAGCAAACGCGAAGGATATGCGGAATAAAGAGAGAAAGAAAGAAAAATAACAAGAATAAGAGAACCAGCAACGCGAAGGATATGCGGAATAAAGAGAGAAAGAAAGAAAAATAACAAGAATAAGAGAACCAGCAACGCGAAGGATGTGCGAAATAAAGAGAGAAAGAAAGAAAGAAAAATAACAAGAATAAGAGAACCAGCAACGCGAAGGATATGCGGAATAAAGAGAGAAAGAAAGAAAAATAACAAGAAATAAGAGAACCAGCAACGCGAAGGATAGCGGAATAAAGAGAGAAAGAAAGAAAAAAATAACAAGCAGCAACGCGAAGGATATGCGGAATAGAGGAAGAGAAAGAAAGAATAACAAGAATAGAGAACCAGCAACGCGAAGGATATGCGGAATAAAGAGAGAAGAAAGAAAAAATAACAAGAATAAGAGAACCAGCAACGCGACAGGAATAAAGAGAGAAAGAAAGAAAAATAACTATGCGAGAATAAAGAGAGAAAGAAAGAAAAATAACAAGAATAAGAGAACAGCAACGCGAGGTATGCGGAATAATTGAGAAGAAAGAAAAGAGAAAAAATTAAACAGAAACGGCGAAGGATATGCGGAATAAAGAGAGAAAGAAAGAAAAATAACAAGAATAAGAGAACCAGCAACGCGAAGGATGTGCGGAATAAAGAGAGAAAGAAAGAAAAATAACAAGAATAAGAGAACCAGCAACGCGAAGGATGTGCGGAATAAAGAGAGAAAGAAAGAAAAATAACAAGAATAAGAGAACCAGCAACGCAAAGGATGTGCTCGAGACGGCCGTCATCCAACCCCGTTACAACTTGCAGTAAAATCCCGCTGCTTTGTCTTAATTAACTTCTCGGCATATATGATCTAGCGAAGTTGATGTTGACTTCGTGCATTATTTCTCCGGGATATTTTAAAGCAAGTTGAGCAGAAAGTGGAAGCGAATGAGTCTTTCTCTTTCTCTCTCTCTCTCTGTCTCTTCTTCTTCTTCTCTTTCTGTCTTTCTCTCTCTCTCTCTCTCTCTCTCTCTCCTCTCTCTCTCTTCTCTCTCTCTATCTATCTATCTATCTATCTGTCTCTATCTCTCTCTCTCTCCCTTTCTCCCTCCATCCTTCCCTCCCTCCTCCCCCTCTCTCTCTCTCTCTCTATCTATCTATCTATCTATCTATCTATCTCTCTCTCTCTCTCTTCTTCCCTCCCTCCCTCCCTCTCTCTCTCTCTCTCTCTCTCTCTCTCTCTCTCTCTTCTCTCTCTCTCTCTCATCTCTCTGCTCTCTCTCTCTCTCTCTCTCTCTCTCTCTCTCTCTCT
>NW_020869361.1:268935-271435 GCF_003789085.1 Penaeus vannamei | reverse complement strand
TAATGATGATAGTAATAATAATAATAGAAAGGATACTGATAATAACAATAATTATTATAATAATGATTATGATAACAGTAATAATGATAACAATGATAATGGCATGGATAATAAAAATAACAATTATGATCATGATAAGAATAACAATGATAATAATAATAGCAAGGGTAGTATTAGAAACAATAATATTGATAGCAGTACTAATGTGATGATATTGACAATACTATGATGACAGACCTAATAACGAAAATGATTATAGTAATGATGGTAATGATAATAATAATAACAATGATCATTATGTAATAACAATATTAATACTGTTGATAAAAATTAATCATGATAATAGAAAAAAAGGAATTGATAATGATAATAATAATAATAATAATAATAATAATAATGATAATCATAATAATGACGATGATGATAATAATAATAACAACAACAACAACAACAATAACATCATCAACAACAACAACAACAACAACAACAATAAAAATATTTATAATAATATCATTAATAATAATAATGATAATGATAAACTACTACTATACTGCTACTACTACTACTACTAATACTACTACTACTACTAATAATAATAATAATAATAATGATGGTTATAGTAATGATTTTAATTAAAATCGTAATAATAATGGTAACGATAATGATAAAAAAATAGTAAACATGATACTTATGATAGTAATAATACTAATGATGAGGATTACGACAATAATAATTATATAAATCATAAGGACAGTAATCAGAAGATAATAACCTGCCTATAAAATTTGAAAAGGAAAACAAAAAACGAAAAGAAAAAAAAAAGAAAATCAAATAAAAACGCCAGAAATGTAACATAGGAGGAAGAAGAAATTGTCAAATTAAAAAAAAATAAAAACAAGCAAACAAATGAATAGAAATAAAGAAGCATATATGTGTAAAGTAGAAATTACAGTAAGGAAATAGAAAAAAAAACAAATTGAAGGCGGAAATGGAAAAATAAAAATGAAAATTAGAATGAGACCACCAGGAAGTACGATAAAAACGCAGACATAGATATATGGACAATCCTCCTTTTGAGGAAGCCAACTGCACGCTGTCTGTTCTTGGGTGTATTTAATAAACAAACAAATGGCAGAAAGAAGCACTGAGGCAAGTCATACAGCTTCACTCTTGGCTTGGGAGTTCTATTGTTCATGAGGGTGAATAGGCTGCTGGATAAGGTTCTCCGTCTTCTCTCGCTTCTCTCTCTCTCCCTCTTTTCTTCTCTCGTGCTTTGCTTCCTTGCTGGTTTGGGGGTTTCTTCTTCTTCTTTTGACTGGTTTTGGGCTTCTTTCTTTCGTGTTTTTTTTTTCTTTTCCTCTTTCTCTCTCCCTCGGTCTCTCGGTCTCTCTCTTTCTCTTTCTCTCTCTTTCTCTTTCTCTTTCTCTTTTCTCTCTTCTCTCTCTCTCTCTCTCTCTCTCTCTCTCTCTCTCTCTCTCTTCTCTCTCTCTCTCTCTCTCTCTCTCTCTCTCTCTCTCTCTCTCTCTCTCTCTCTCTCTCTCTCTCTTCTCTCATCTCTCTCTCTCTCTCTCTCTCTCTCTCTCTCTCTCTCTCTCTCTTCTCTCTCTCTCTCTCTCTCTCTCTCTCTCTCTCTCTCTCTCTCTCTCTCTCTCTCTCTCTCTCTCTCGATATACATGTGGATGTCATTAAGTACTAGGCATGTAATTATACTTATATTTTTATGCGCGTGTACGTGAATGTTAGTGTGTTTCGCCTCATCTTATCTTTTAAGTAACGCTAGCAACACAATACAGCTGCTTTTTTTTAAATAAATCAACAACTACTGCATCTATTATAAAGCAATAGAACCGACCTATCAGCTGTTATGATAAAACACTGTAGAAGGATACATGTTTAAGGTCACAGCATTCCACGCAAAACCAAAACAGTGTTCGAAAGATATCTACATATATTTTTTCCCCTCAGCCTTTGGGCGGGATGGGCGGTGGTGGGACTTTGGAATATCTGGAAAAATTGGAAAAGTTTCAAGAATTTTTTTTATGTCTTTTCTTTCCTCTTCTGAAGCAAAAAAAAAAAAAAAAAAAAAAAAAAAAAAAAAGAAAGAAACTTGTCGCCCTGCCAAGTGAAAACATGTTTTGTCTCCTCAGCCGGGTCTTTTATATTCTAAATTGCCTGAGCATTTGAATTTTATTTATCTTAGCTACTATTTTCGGATGACAGTAAGACGCTCAGTGGAATGCTGAAGAACTACAAGCAGAATACAAACGCTAAGCATACTACAAACTTTTAAGAAAAGAATAGAGGACACCTTGTGTTTGAACACACGATAATGGCAATACTGATATACTATCGCTTATGATAGTACTATCCAGCAACATGGATAAAGATAACAATAATACAGATATGATAGTAGTAATCGTTACAACATTCAATAACAACTAATTTGAAATAATAATGATAATAATAATAACAATAATAATGATGATGATGATGATGATGA
>NW_020869361.1:241435-246435 GCF_003789085.1 Penaeus vannamei | reverse complement strand
CCCCTCACCCACCATCCATCTACCCCCCCCCACCCCTCACCCACCATCCCATCTACCCCTCCCACCCCACCCCAACCCCCTCACCCACCATCCCCCCCACCCCCCCCCTTCACTCCACTACCCCCTCCCACCCCACCCCAAGCCCTCACCCACCATCCATCTACCCCCCCCCCCCCCCTCACCCACCATCCCCCCCCCCACCCCGCCCCCATCCCCAACCCCCTCACCCCATCATCCATCTACCCCCCCTCCCCATCCCCCCACCCTCACCCCCACCCCACCCCCTCAACCACCATCCATCTACACCCCCACCCCCACCCCACCCCCTCACCCCATCCATCCCCCCCCACCCCAATCCCCTCACCACCATCCATCTACCCCCCCACCCCCCCCCCCCACCCAACCCCCTCACCCACCATCCATCTACCCCACCCCCTCCCCCCACCCCTCACCCACCATCCATCTACCCCCCCCCCCACCCCACCCCAACCCCTCACCCACCATCCATCTACCCCCCTCCCAACCCCCCACCCACCATCCATCTACCCCCCCCCCCCACCCCAACCCCCTCACCCACCATCCCTCTACACCCCCCCCCACCCAACCCCCTCACCACCATCCATCTACCCCCCACCCAACCCCACCCTCACCCCCACCCAACCCCCTCACCCACCTCCATCTACGCCCCCACACCCACCCCCCCCCACCCTCACCCCACCCCAACCCCCTCCCCACCATCCACTACCCCCCTCCCACCCCCCACCCCAACCCCCTCCCCCACCATCCATCTACCCCCACCCCCCCCCATCCTATCACCCACCATCCCCCCCCACCCCAACCCCTCACCCACCACCATCTACCCCCCTCCCCCCCCCCCTCACCCCCCAACCCCTCACCCCCACCCCCACCCCCACCCCTCCGACTCCCCCAAGTCCGCAATGGCCTTTTCCATCACTGTCTTTTGCCGCCGTCGAGGAAGCTCCTGCGTGAATGTTTTCCCAAAGAGCTTTTCTTTCAGAGCTTTTGTTCTTCTGGGGCGGAGGATAATGGAGTTCTTTTGACCTTCGAACTTCGGAGTTACTTCCTCGGTTACCTCTCCTTACAACGGGGAAGCGGAAAATGGAAAACGAAGGATTTAAATAAAAAAGAAAATGGCAAAAAAAAAAAAAAAAAAAAAAAATCAGGCAGAGGGGGGGGGGATAAGTCGATGTTTCTTGACTCTGAATTTTCCTTTTGGTTTCGATATTGATTATTTTTGTTTAATTGAGATGGTAATTGATTGGAAATTTGATTAAGGGAAATGAACTGAAAGTCTGAATGAAAAAAATGAAAGATGAAAGAGAAAATATATATACCCATGGAGACAGACAGAGATAGATAGATAGAGAGAGAGACAGAAAATCAGAGAGAGAGAGAGAGAGAGAGAAGAGAGAGGAGAGAGAGAGAGAGAGAGAGAGAGAGAGAGAGAGAGAAGAGAGAGAGAGAGAGAGAGAAGAAAAGAAAGAAAAAAATAGAGAACGAGAGAAAAAAAAAAAGACAGACAGACAGATAAAAAAAACATACCGAAACAACCAGTGATAAAAACTGAACCAAAAAAAAAAAAAAAAAAAAAAAAAAAAATAGCGATGGAACGAGATTTGCTGAAACGGACCCTCAGAAGACACAAATGAACAAAGTATTATTTCAACACGTGCTACGGCGTCTCCCCCCCCTACTCGCCCTACTTGCGTTCCGAGGCGGCGGGACAGAGAGGGAACGAGAGCGGGCGAGAGCGGGACAGAGAGGGAACGAGGCAGCGGGACAGAGGGAACGAGGCAGCGGGACAGAGAGAACGAGGCAACAGAGAGGGAACGAGGCAGCGGGAGAGGGAACGAGAGCGGGACAGAGAGGGAACGAGCAGCGGGACAGAGAGGGAACGAGGCAGCGGGAGAGGAACGAGGCAGCGGACAGAGAGGGAACGAGGCAGCGGGACAGAGAGGAACGAGGCAGCGGGACAGAGAGGGAACGAGCGCGGAGAGGGAACGAGGCAGCGGGACAGAGAGGGAACGAGGCAGCGGGACAGAGAGGGAACGAGGCAGCGGACAGAGGGGAACGAGCAGCGGGACAGACGAGGCAGCGGGACAGAGAGAACTGGGACAGAGAGGGAACGAGGCACGGGACAGAGAGGGAACGAGGCAGCGGACGAGAGGGAACGAGGCAGCGGGACAGAGAGGGAACGAGGCAGCGGGACAGACGAGAGCGGGACAGAGCGAGGCAACAACGAGGCAGCGGGACAGAGAGGGAACGAGGCAGCGGGAACGAGAGACGGAGAGGGAACGAGGGCAGCGGGACAGAGAGGGATGGCGAGGCAGCGGACAGAGAGGGAACGACGCAGCGCGGACAGAGAGGGAACGAGGCAGCGGGACAGAGAGGGAACGAGACAGAGAGGGAACGAGGCAGCGGGGACAGAGAGGGAGGGCGAGGCGAGGCAGCGGGACAGAGAACGAGGCAGCGGACAGAGAGGGAACGAGGCAGCGGGACGGAGAGGGAACGAGGCAGCGGGACAGAGGGGGAACGAGGCAGCGGGACAGAGAGGAACGAGGCAGCGGGACGGAGAGGGAAGAGGCAGCGGGACAGAGGGAACGAGGCAGCGGGACAGAGAGGGAACGAGGCAGCGGGACAGAGAGGGAACGAGGCAGCGGGACAGAGAGGGAACGAGGCAGCGGGACGGAGAGGGAACGAGGCAGCGGGACAGAGAGGGAACGAGGCAGCGGGACAGAGAGGGAACGAGGCAGCGGGACAGAGAGGAACGAGAGACAGAGAGGAACGAGGCAGACAGAGCGAGGCAGCGGGACAGAGGGGGAACGAGGCAGCGGAAGAGGGAGGACAGAGAGGAACGAGGCAGCGGGACGCGGGCAACAGAGAGGGAACGAGCAGCGGGACGGAGAGGAACGAGGCAGCGGGACAGAGAGGGAACGAGGCAGCGGACAGCGAGGCAGCGGACCGCCACCACTATAGCATATGTGGTTTGACGTCGACGATCTATGTTGGTGAGATGGTGTAGCAGATAACTCACTTAATTCACACGCAGCATATTCAATGTGGCACTTGATGGCTTAACTGTCATAGGACTTGAAATCTTTTGTCATTTTTGCTTGAGGATTAGCTTTGTGATAATGCTCGTGTGTGTATTTGACGATTCTGTGAGGATTATCTTCAGCATTTTAAATCACTGCCATGGTGTTATGAAGCATATTCTCATAATCCCTACTTCATGAATTATTACGTTTCAACACTGCCAGGGCATTATGAAATATTTTTTAATCCCTGCTTCATAAAGTATTACGTTTCATCACTGCCAGGGCATTATGAAACATATTTTCACTATTTTTCAGAATCCCTACTTCATAAACTATTACGATTCCGTGTAATAATCTATGATTCTTTTGCATTTTTACCTGTACCAGTCATTATCATCACCACAAATCATCATTACCAACACCAAAAGAATCATAATCAACAAATTAACTTGTATCAGCCTCCCTTTAGAGTGCACAGCCGAATGAAACTCACCCAAAACCCGTCATTATCATCACCTTAATTAGCACCAGCGATTGTCTATGATTAAGCCTCACACAATCAATAGAGAGAGAGAGGCTTTGCCCGACGCCGTAGCACCGGGAGAGCTCAGGCTATCTGGATCGCCTGGCTCAACAGAGATGAATCATGCCTACTCACTGTATTATTGCTCTGCTATAGGATCCGATTGCATCTACTGAGCGAGTAATAGTATCCCCGAGAATCAGATTCCGTCGGTGTGTTTGTACTTACTCTGAAATCATACTCTGAAACTTGCGCAATTGTGCACATATACACAACTACACAAACGCACAGACGCATAATGCAAAAATATACATACGCGTACGTATATACCTACACATATTAATATATGCATACGTAAATAGTTAAATAGATGTATGCATATATAAGTAAATATATGAATTCATAAATATATTTGTATATACATATAATACACATGTGTGTGTGTGTGCGTGTCTGTGTGAGTGTGAGTGTGAGTGTGTGTGTGTGTGTGTGTGTGTGTGTGTGTGTTGTGTGTGTGTGTGTGTGTGTGTGTGTGTGTGTGTGTGTGTGTGTGTGTGTTGTGTGTGTGTGTGTGTGTTGTGTGTGTGTGTGTGTGTGTGTGTGTGTGTGTGTGTGTGTGTGTGGCATTAGGAGATTCAGGAGATGGCTGTGTATAGCATTGTCCTTGTTTATTATTTAATTCGGTGAAAATACAAATAAATATAAACCTCAAATGCAATATAGCATTTTATATTTCTCTAATTGTTCCATTTTACCCCACAATTTCCAAGAATGTGGGGTGGTTGGGGGGGGGGATGATTCCGCGCAATAAAACCTACATATTTGCATTATACAGGGTTAGAGGGATACAACAGCACCCAAATCGTCGCGGACATATTCGAAAAAAAACATCCAAATATGTTATCTATTCAAATAACATCACATAATTATGGAATCATAGTTTAACCCTATATTCCAATCTTCATTTTTTATCAAATGTATTAAAATAATAATAATAATAATAATAATAATAAATAAATAAAAAAAAATAATAATATACACTTTAATGATACCTCATAATTAATATAAACATTCTCCTGTGCCACTTCCCCGAGTCACTCACCTTGGACCACAATGCCACAGCCAAAACTCCCTGCACATGACCGCCACACTGCATAAACTCCCAATAATATACTGATTTATTGATTTATTCCGGTAAACTTCAACACAATATCCTAGATTCCCTGACAGTTCAAGTTCCCTTCATTTATGGGTAGGTCAGTCATACTCGCAGATATAATGAGAAAAACAGGGATGTTCTGCACTCCAACAGCTGATCAAAATACCTCAGCGTTCTCACCAGGAAAACAAAAGACAGAGGCGAAGCGAGAAGCGTAATGGTTAAACTTTACATGTGTATGTGTGTAAGAGTATGTGTA
>NW_020869361.1:226435-231435 GCF_003789085.1 Penaeus vannamei | reverse complement strand
TGTGGGAATAAGAATGATAATGATAATGATAATAATAATAAAAATAATGATGATAATAATGATAATGATAATAATGATAATGATATGATACTGATCATAATGAAAACAACAATAATGATAAAAAGGCTAATAATAACAACAATAATAGTATTATTAGTGATAACAACAACTGCAACGACAATATCCCAGTGAATCCATACGAATTCCAGAACAATTATTTGAGACGAATAAGAACGAGACAGATTCGAAACCCACAACACCAACCCTTCCATAAGGGTCTGTTCGTTATGGATGGTTTCGACCCCTCCCAAGGATAATTTTCTGTGTTGCTGTACACACAAAGACACACAAACTTATAGATAGATAGATAGATAGATAGATAGATAGATAGATAGATAGATAGATAGATAGATAGATAGATAGACAGATAGATAGAGATAGATAGATAAATAGATAAATAGATAGATAGATTTAGATATACATATTATACAGTATAAATATAGATGGATAGATAGATAAATAAATAATAAAGACTTAAGACTACCGAAAGAATTATACTGGGAACAAGCTGCAGCCATTTCAGTAGATGGAGAATTTGGTTCCTGGACTAAAATCAAGCGGGGAGTTCGTCAAGGATGCGTTTTTTCACCTTCCTTGTTTTCCTTTTATGCCGAGAAAAATCCTCAATGATGGTAAATTCGTGGTAAGTGCTTTATTTGTATCCAACATCAAGTATACTGACGGAACAGTTTTAACATCAGAGGACAAAGAAGATCTTCAAGAATTGCTAGAAGATCTAAGAATAGAAAGCGAAGCTAGAGGCCTCAATATCAACAAGAAAAAGACGAAAGTCATGGTATTCAGCAAAAGTAAGACAACTCCTAAATGAAAATTTATAAATAGATGATAAAGATATAGAACAGGTATATCAATTTGATTATCTAGGAAGTTTTCTAACAAGTGATGGTAAGCTAACTAAGAAATAAAACGCAGAATAGCAATGGCAAAGAAAAAGAATATGGAAATGAAGAATATTCTAACAAAATAAAACGGGAAATGGGAGAATATTCACCTTGCTCAAGATCGGCAAAGGTTCAGGAACATGATCGCCACCGTCAGAATCTGACATGGTACTCATAGAAAAATATATCTACATGTTTAAACATATTTGTGCGTGTGTGTTTATATATATATATATATATATATATATATATATATATATATATATTATATATATATATATATATATATATATATATATATATGTGGAAGAAAAACCCACAATATATTGATGAAAATGAGACAACAGTTTCGGAATCGTCCTCGAAGATAATCGAGGACGATAAACTTTTGTCTCACTTTCATCAATAAATCTAGTTTGTGCATTGTGGGTTTTTCTTCCATATATATATATATATATATATATATATATATATATTATATATATATATATATATATATATATATATATATATATATATATATATATATATATATATATATATATATTATATATATATATATATATATATATATATATATATTATATATATATATATATATATATATATATATATATTATATATATATATATATATATATATATATATATATATATATATATATATATATATATATATATATATATATATATATATATATATATATATACATACATACATACACACACACACACATATGCATACACATACGTGTATATATACATACAATATACATACATGCATATACATAATACATATATATATACTATATACATTTATCTATGTAGACACACACACACACACACATGTGTGAGTGTGTGTGTTTGAGTGCAACTGCTTGTTAAATCTACAATAAATAAAACATTCAAGAAACAGACCATCCAGCATGACGTCCACCCCCCCTCCCCCCCACCCTACTCCCCCCTCCCCACCCTACCCCCGCAACATCGAACCTTCTTGATCAGCAGACGAAGACGAAGACGAAGACGAAGTTCCTCGGCGGCGCTTCCTTCCCCCCCGACGCGGCGTCTCGAAGAAGCAAGGGCCGCGTGACTTCCCATTCTTCCGAACTTCCTTGTATACACAGTCAAGTTCTGCAACAAAGGCCGGTCACACTTTCAGGGAAGCGGCAACAAAAGGGAAGCCTCAGTGGGAGCCAAGAGGGAGAGACTCTCATCATGATTGCTTGAGCTTTAAAGAACAAAGGAGGGGAAGAGGGATGGGAGAGGGAGAGAGGGAGAGAATGAGGGATGGAGAGGGAAGGTAGAGAGAGAGGGTGATGGGAGAGAATGAGAGAGGGAGAGGGAAGAGAGAGAGGGGGGGGGAAGAGAGAGAAGAGAGGGAGAAGGAAGGCAGAGAGAGAGGGAGAGGGAAGGTAGAGAGAGAGGGAGAGAATGAGAAAGGGAAAGGGAGAGAATAAGAAAGGGAAAGGGAGAGAATGCGAGAGGGAGAAGGAAGGCAGAGAGAGAGAGAGAGGGAAGGCAGAGAGAGAGATTGAGAAAGGGAAAGAGAGAGAATAAGAGAGGGAGAAGGAAGGCAAAGAGAGAGGGAGAGGGAAGGCAGAGAGAGAGGGAGAGGGAAGGCAGAGAGAGAGGGAGAGAATGAGAAAGGGAAAGGGAGAGAATGAGAGAGGGAGAAGGAGAGACAGCTAGAAAGAAAGTGCGTGCGAGAGAAGATGAGAGAGAACATCTAGAGAGAAAGTTCGAGCGAAAGAGAGAGAAGAAGATAAAAAGCTAAGAAAGTTCGAGGGAAAGAAGAAGGAAAGAGAGAGACAGCAAGAGCGGGAGAAGAAGAAAGAAAGACAGCTAGAGAGAAAATTCGAGCGAAAGAGGGAGAAGGAGAGACAAAGCTAGAGAGAAAGTTCGAGTGAGAGAGGGAGAAGAAAGAGAGACAGCTAGAGAGAACGTAAGTGCGAGAGAGGGAGAAGGAGAGAGAGAGAGAGAGAGAGAGAGAGAAGGAGGAGAGAGAGAGACAGCTAGAGAGAAGGAGAAGGCGAGAGAGAAACAGAGAAACAAATAGAATAAAGAAGAATCCTACTTATGCAGCAAGGTGTCTTCCATAAAAGAAAAAAAAAAAAAAAAAAAGTGCGTCCAAGTCTCTTTCTTCATGCAAGTAAGATTCATTTATTTATTTTCTTGGGCGTTTACTCGGAATACCTTTGTTCCTGCCGAGACGTCTTACCTTTTGTGTTTTTAATGCATCTACAAAATTATTCATTCGCTACTTCAGTTATACAGAAGAAAAGAAAAAAAAAATACAAGAGCAAAATCTTCCTTTGCCATGAGGCTGATGTATAGTTCATGAAAAATATATAAATCTTTGAATGAAATAAATATATAAAGATATAAATGTGTGTATATATATGTACATAGATGTACGTACATATATATTATATATATATATATATATATATATATATATATATATATATATATATATATATATATTATATATATATATATATATATATATATATATATATATATATATATATAGAGAGAGAGAGAGAGAGAGAGAGAGAGAGGAGAGAGAAGAGAAGAGAGAGAGAGAGAGAGAGAAGAGAGACAGAGACAGAGAGTGAGACATAGAGACAGACTGACAGACAGACAGAGGAACAGAAACTTAAACAGCTAGACATAAACACCTATAAATCAATCATTCCACTCCCTTCTTCTATACGAACGCCCGGCCGCGCTTACACCCGTCTGCCTCGTCCACCGGCTCGCCAAGGAAAACCCTCTACACACACTGCATAAAACGCCGGACTTTGTAGCCGGTTCGCCTCCGCAGCGAGCGAGGAGCAGCAGCGCACGGCAGAGGAGGCGAGGGTCTACGATCTCACAGAAAACAGAATGGGAGACGAGCCGAGCATCGCAAAGCGGGCTCGTACCTCCGGCCTCGAGGAAATATGCACTACGCTGGGTGTAAAGGTCTCCCGTGTGCATTCTTAGCGACTTGGCTGGCACGACGGGGCCGTGACGCGCTGATAATGCATGGGGAAACCCGGGGCCTCGGCTGTGGAGGCTTCTGCTTTCGAGACGGGGTTGCATTTGTGAGGCCTTCTGTGCGGGAAAGGGGGGGAGGGGATATTTGTCTTTAACAGTTTTCTCTCTCTCTCTCTTTCTCTCTCTCTCTCTTTCGTTTTTTCTTTCTTTCTCTCACTTTCTCTCTATCTATCTATCCCTTTCGCTTTCTTTCTCTCTCTCTCTCTCTCTCTCTCTCTCTCTCTCTCTCTCTCTCTTCTCTCTCTCTCTCTCTTCTCTCTCTCTCTCTCTCTCTCTCTCTCTCTCTGTCCTCTTTCGCTTTTTTCTTTCTTTCTCTCACTTTCTCTCTTTCTATCTATCCCTTTCGCTTTCTCTCTCTCTCTCTCTCTCTCTCTCTCTCTCTCTCTCTCTCTCTCTCTCTCTCTCTCTCTCTCTCTCTCTCTCTCTCTCTCTCAAATGTAAAATTACTGTCGAGAAATCATTTGTATGTTGACGATCCCAAAACGAAAGAAGAAGCACGTAATTGCTTGTTGATCATGCCATAAACGAATGCGGAATAATCCATTAGCTAATCCTGTTTAATCCATAAAAGCGATTAATAACACTTGTAGAAAAGCAGATTCAAATATCATGAATATGATCTCTTGGCCTTAGAGATTAATAAATTGAGAGGTAAAAATATATATATCAATCTTGCAACAAAAGAAAAAAAGAGAATGAGAGAGAGAGAGAGAGAGAGAGAGAGAGAGAGAGAGAGAGAGAGAGAGAGAGAGAGAGAGAGAGAGAGAGAGAGAGAGAGAGAGAGAGAGAGAGAGAGAAAGAGAGAGAGAGAGAGATACACACAGATAGATAGACAGACAGACTGATAGACAGACAAAGCCGAAGAGATACTAAGACAAAAAGAGAGAGAGAGGGAACTTAAAATGACACGTTCTCATATGAATATGCACCGCACATCACAGACTTTTTTGTGGAAACATTCTAAGGTGCTTTTGAGTGTGTTAAGATATGGTTT
>NW_020869361.1:196435-198935 GCF_003789085.1 Penaeus vannamei | reverse complement strand
ATGATGAGTAAAAACAATAACAAGTGTAATAACTACTTCAGAAAACACAATGACAATGATCAAACTACTATTACTAATACGAATAGATAACAATAATGATGATGAAAATAATAATGATAATGATATCAATAATAGCAATAGCGATATTAATAATGACAATAATGATAATGATAATAATATTAATAGTAAAAATGGTAATGATGATAATAATGATAAGGATAATAATTATAATCATGATGATAACAACAATAATAATAATGACGAAAAAGAAAAAACAATAAAAGTAATCAAACCAGAAATAAGAAAAATAACGAAAACGAGAAAAGAAAAACAACTCTAAACCCACAATATTCCAAAATGACCTTCTGAACACTGAATACATTTCCTCTCTCTCTCCTTGTGAATGCATCTCCCGGGACGTTCACAGGATAAATAGTCGAGAGCATTTTCCTAGTGCAGCGTGAAGGGCATGCAGCCAGCCAAGCTTCTTAGCGCTTCATAATGTTCCTGTGGAGGAGCTAAGCGAGGGGATAGGTACCTCGGGAAGGGTAAAGGTTGTTGCAGTGAGGTTTTGTTGCGGGAAGGGCGTGGGTGGTGGTGGTGGTGGGGGTGATGATGGTGGTGGTGGTGTGATGATGGTGTGGTGGTGGTGGTGGTGATGGTGGTGGTGATGATGGTGGTGGTGGTGGTGGTGGTGATGATGGTGGTGGTGGTGGTGGTGATGATGGTGTTGGTGGTGGTGATGGTGGTGGTGGTGGTGGTGGTGATGATACTGATGACAATGATAAGGATTATAATATTTCTAGTAATGATAATCACTGAAATCACACACACACACACACACACACACACACACACACACACACACACACACACACACACATATATATATATATATATATATATATATATATATATATATATATATATATATATATATATATATATATACCACACACACACACACACACCACACACACACACACACATATATATATATATATATATATATATATATATATATATATATATATATATATATATATATATATATATATATATATATATATATATATATATATATATATATATATATATATATATATATATATATATATATATATGAAGAGGTACTGTACTTCTCTCTCCATTTTCACCCTATCCCTCCCCCCCCCTCTCTCTCTCTCTCTACCTTTCCCTTTCCCGGCCCTTCTCCTCCTCTCACTCCTGAAAATTACTTAAATTTACTCCACTCTTCCTACTTTAAGCCCTCCCACTGCCCTCTCCTTCCCTCCCCTCCTCTTCCTCCCCTACCTCCCTCTCCTTCATTCCCTCATCCCTTCGTCTTCCAATCGTATCCCCTTTTTTCCCTCCCTCTCCCTTTCCCTTTCCCTTTCCTTTTTTGTCTCCATCATTTACCTCTGTTTTTTCCCTTGCCCTATCTCCAATTTCCCTCTCCTATCCTTTCTCTCTGTTTCCCGTTTCTTCTCCGTTCCTTTTCCTTCCCCTCTCACCTTCCTTTTTACCTCCCCCCCCACCTCCCTCGGATAGTGTAAGTGATGCTGTGTAATTGCCTCGAAGAATAATGACTATAATAATTGATGCTATAATAATATAATAATAATATAATATAATAATAATATAATAATAATAATAATAATAACAATAATATAATAATAACAATAATATAATAATAACAATAATAATAATAACAATATGATGGATAATAATAACAATAATGAAATAACAATGGTAGTAATAATTGTAGCAACAACAATAATGATAATAATAGAAATGATAATAAAAGAGTTAGTATTCTCAGAGACTCGTAATATGATGCGCGTATGCGTTCTTGCGTACGTGTGTGTGTGTGTGTGTTGTGTGTGTGTGTGTGTGTGTGTGTGTGTGTGTGTGTGTGTGTGTGTGTGTGTGTGTGTGTGTGTGTGTGTGTGTGTGTGTTGTGTGTGTGTATGTGTGTGTGTGTGTGTGTGTGTGTGTGTGTGTGTGTGTGTGTGTGTGTGTGTGTGTGTGTGTGTGTGTGTGTGTGTGTGTGTGTGTGTGTGTGTGTGTGTGGTGTGTGTGTGTGTGTGTGTGGTGTTTGTATGTCATTCTTCAATATCTTTGCTGCCAAGTCCACATTCACATGAAATAGGAATCCAGGCACTTAGCTGATTTCCCATCAGTTAGAAAAGAATTGAAGTTCGCCGACAACTATAATACGACGTAAGATGTAAGCATAACGTAAGGATGGGCGAAATGGAAGTTAAAGCATGAGAAATATTTCAATAATATCAACGAAAATGATAATAACAATAATGGCAGTTCTGATAATGGTAAGGATGACAATAATGGTAAAACAACAATTATGATAATAATAGCAAAAAACAAGAAAACAACCTCACTATAATGAAGTCTATCGCAGCTAACGATAAATGTTATGTCTTCGAAAGAATGCCACAGTAAACTTACAGCTGTAAACGACACGCTACGATACACTCTG
>NW_020869361.1:178935-191435 GCF_003789085.1 Penaeus vannamei | reverse complement strand
TGTGGTTGTGTGGTGTGTGTGTGTGTGTGTGGTGTGTGTGAGTAGTATATATAATTAAATTATATATTATATATATAATTATATATATATATATATATATAATGTATTATAAAAGATATATAAGTAATAGGACAAGTAATTAGATATTATAAGAATATATATGAAAAAAAATTCAGGAAAGAAAACTGAGAACATAAATGAAAATGTGAATATACTTCAAGAGTTTTTAATTAAAATAATATTGGAATTCATTCATGTTTGCATATTTAATGATTTAATACAAATTGTATTTAAGATAGATAGTGAAAAGTTATACGGACATTTCATAACAAAATTTCAATACAGTTGATATCTAAGTTCAAATATTACAACAGAAAGAAACAAAAAAAAATTATTATAGTTTTTACATTTTATTATTAATCTAAAAATGTGTTAAATAGCTTATCATTATCACTATTGTTATTATCATTATTATCGGCAATTATTCTAGTAGTAGTAGTTTTGATTTTATCATTCTTGTGTTGTTGTCTGTTATTTTTGGTAAAATGTATTTTTTTATATAACTACGCACCGGTCATCATCATTTTCATTATAATGATTATCATTATTATTACAGTCGTTGTTGTTTAGTTGAGATTTTGATCAGCATTATCATTATCATCATTATCCCCATCATCACCATCATCTTCATCATGATCATTATAATCATCATTTTCATTATCATTACATTAATCATTATCATGATCATTATTATTACCACTCTCATTGTTATTACCACCATTGCTATTATCATTATTATCATTATTATCTCTCTCATTGTTATTGCCAGTATTGCTATTATCATTATAATTACCATTATCATCACTATTATCATTAGTACTACGATTACTACTTATTCCGTTATTGATGTCATCATCACATCGTTATCATTATCATCATCATCATTGTCGTCTTGCTTTTCTATTGTTCTTTTTGTTGTAATTCTTACTTTTAGCATTATAATGACTATTAACAGCCACAATGAAAAAACGCCATACAATGAAACAAAAAAACAAAACAGATAACGATAACGATAATAATGAGATAAAGCAACAAACCCGAAGGAAACATAATCATCAAAAAAAAAAAAAAAAAACTCCTCACTCATGCAATCATCCCAGGTTGCATGATTGCAGGCATCGGAGTCATGCATCCTGGGCAAGGTCTGCATTCATGGGTAATGAGAAAGTATGACATCGCAACGGAATTAGAGCTCAGTGAGGATGGTGATGACAGAGAATTAGATCCGGGTCATGTCATCTCGAATCCTGAGTGAGATGTCTTGGAAGAGAAAGAATTTGACGGAAAGGAAGTCAAGAATGAAATGGCTTGGTTCGCTGCTTTTGTTATCATTATTATTATTTGTAGTAGCATCATCGTTGCTTTTGTTAGCGGGAATATTATTATTAACATTATTTTTATTATTAATGTTGTTGTTGTTATTATTATTATTATTATTATTATTATTATTATTATTATTATTATTATTATTATTATTATTATTATTATTATTATTATTATTATTATTATTATTATCATTATCATTATTATTATTATTATTATTATTATTATTATTATTATTATTATTATTATTATTATCATCATTATATCATCATTATCATTATCATCCTTCATCATCATTGTCATCATTATTATCATCATCATCCACATATCATTATCATTATCGTCAATCTTTACCATCACTATTGGTAAATGCTTTCTTTCTTTCTTTTGATGAAATTTAAGTCCGCCAAGGGTAAGTTATCACTGTGTAGTTGTAGTAAATGTTTGACTATGTATTAATTGAACGGTATTATCATCATCAATTACCAATTATTGTTATTATCACCATTTACCAATACTATTATATTTTTTCATCATTAACGTCATCATTACCAGTAACATTGTTTCAATCATCATTAAAAGCAACACATTACAAGCATAATTTTCACGAGTATAATATTTAACTTTATATAAATCACTGGCAGACGTTTTAATGTAGCCTACAATCAATATTACGTCTTCATAAAATTAAACAAGTTGGACATATTTTTTTGTGTGTGTGTGTGTGTGTGTGTTTGTGTGTGTGTGTGTGTGTGTGTGTGTGTGTGTGTGTGTGTGTGTGTGTGTGTGTGTGTGTATGTATGTATGTGTGTGTGTGTGTGTATGAGTGTGTTTGTGTGTCTTTGTGTGTTTGTGTGTGTGTGTGTGTGTGTTTGTGTGTGTGTGTGTGTGCGTGTGTGTGTGTGTGTGTGTGTGTGTGTGTGTGTGTGTGTTAGAGTAAAATGAAGGTATGAATCAGAATAAATAAAATGTATATTCCAAACACTCCCATTCCATATCCTGTATATTTATTTTTAAAAATTTTACCCATATTTTTTTAATTGTAAACATTTAGCTTGAAATGACAAAATTAAAATCAGGGATGTTTACGTTTATGGTCTTTAGAAATTATTATATTCTGTAATATCATATACTTACAGCATGTTATTACTATCAATATTATCATTATTACCACCACGGATAGTTGTGTAAATAATAAATGCGCATAAATTGACGGTGTAACTACTTCCATACGGTGTACTTGCGTCGAGGAAGCTAACGATAATCATAATAATGGAAATTATAATAATGGAAATAATAACAATGATAATAGTAAAAATAATCATAATAATACTAATAACTATGATAAAGATAATCACAATGATAATAACAATAAGATTATCAGTGATGACAGAAGTAATGATAATAAAGATAATAATAACAACAATAATAAAAGTTATACTTTTACTACTACCTCAAATAATAATAATAATAAGAAGAAAGATAAGAAAAACAATGATACTAGAGATAATGACGATAAGGATGATAATAATACTAATACTAATATAAATAATAATCTTTATTACTCATAATAAAAATAATATTTATCTTTATTACAAGGATAACAATAATGATAGTGTTCATATAGTTAGAAGAGGAATCTAATGGATTCATAATATGATAAAAGGTGCATGTGTGCCATTCTTTATTATGCATGGTGTCAAGTTGAGTTGCTTCAGGTCGGCACTCACGAGCAATATAATTCTGGGCATAAGAGGCCATTATTACATTAGAACAAAGAACCCCCACGTCCCCTGGCTAATTAAATATGCATATAGGTTTGTAATGTAAGTGTAACAGAAGAAAAACTCAATAGATTTAAAGATAACGGGTGTGATATTCCTGCAAGATGCAATATTTTCAGATCTGTGCCATCATTATCAGATGTAATTTTCATTTTCACTTTCATAATTATTTCGTTCTGTGCATGCTCTAACAGGTCAAAATAATTATGAGTGTGCAAAATTTAAACTTTTTTTTTTTTTTTTTTTTTTTTTTTTTTTTACTTTTTAACTTTGCAAATTCAAAATGGAATTCATTAGCTCTGATGCATATTTCGTCTCGCAGCTTTTAACTTCCTCGTCAATATACACTTCGTATAACACTACATTCATCATAGATTTAAGTCTCTCGTATATTTTTCTGTCCATTAAACTATTACTAAAATGTTCCTCGACAAAATTTACAAGAGAAAGGCGTAGTGTGTAGTGAAGGCATGTAGAACCGAATGGCAGAGAGAGAGCGAGAGAGAGAGAGAGAGAGAGAGAGAGAGAGAGAGAGAGAGAGAGAGAGAGAGAGAGAGAGAGAGAGAGAGAGAGAGAGAGAGAGAGAGAGAGAGAGAGAGAGAGAGAGGAGTTCATAATTGAAGCACTTCAGAAGTTGACAAAACACAGAAGATAAGATTAAAAATAAAAAGGTTTATCTAAGAGTGAGATGACAGCTTAATCCCAAAATGTGTTCAAAGGAGTATACTCTCGTACGAATATATTTATCAGCAGTTCAAAGGTATATTCTCCTTGATGTAATTAATCCACGATTCAAAGGAAAATGGTCTACCCTCATTTATCACCAATTAATTCAAGGAAATAAAATCTGCCATATATAAATCATTGACCAAATCTTAAAGAAAGGCGTATCCGTACTGAATCAATAAGGGGGGGGAGAGAGAGAGAGAGAGAGAGGAGAGAGAGAGAGAGAGAGAGAGAGAGAGAGAGAGAGAGAGAGAGAGAGAGAGAGAGAGAGAGATAAAGAAAGATATTCTAACCCTCAACAAATGATTCAAGAATTAAGAAAAAGAGAAAAAGAGGAAATCATCTATTTAAAAAAGATCCACTAATCCTCAACGAATCAAACAAAGAGAAAATTCAGTTTAAAAAAGGCAGTTTTAACCCTCAAAGAAATCAAACAACCCCCCCCCAAAAAAAAAAAAAAAAAAAAAAACAGACCCTCCATTCAAAGAAAGGTAGTCTAACCGTCAACGAATCACCAAACATCCAAACAAGAAAAAACGTTAGATCCTCCATTTAAACGAAAGCTAACCCAACCGTCCACGGATCACCGAAAGAAAAAAACGTTAGATCCTCCATTCAAACGAAAGATAACCTAACCGTTAACAGATCACCCAAAAACCGTTAGCTCCTCCATTCAAACGAAAGATAACCTAACCGCAACGGATCACCCCCCCCCAAAAAAAAAAAACGTTAGATCCTCCATTCAAACGAAAGATAACTAACCGCAACGGATCAACCCCCCAAAAACGTTAGCTCTCCATTCAAACGAAGATAACCTAACCGCCAACGGATCACCCCCCCCCCAAAAAAAAAAAAAAAAAAAAAAAAACGTTAGCTCCTCCATTCAAACGAAAGATAACCTAACCGCCAACGGATCACCCCCCCCCCCCAAAAAAAAAAAAAAAAAAAAAAAAACGTTAGATCCTCCATTCAAACGAAAGCCAGCCTAACCGTCACCGATTCAATCCGGAATTCAAAGAAAGCGTCTCTCCCTCGCCCAGTATTCCACGCACATGCACTCGACGTCGGGAGTGTAACGACCCTAGAGTTTATCCGGGCCAAATGATCCTTAGTGTCCAATGAAGTTAATTTCCCTCGTTCGCAGGCAAGTCAGGGGCGCCTGGCCGGATGACCCTTGGCACCAGTTGGAAGAGGAGGAGGGGTGGTGGTGGGGGGGTGGTGAAGGTGGGGGGGTGGTGAGGGGGTGGAGGTTGGGTTGGGGTGGTGGTGAGGGGGGGGGGGGAGGGGGAGGGAGGGTGGTGGCGAGGAGGAGGGGGGTGGTTGGGGTGAGGGGGAGGGAGGTGGTGGCGAGGAGGTGGTGAGGGGTGTTAGGGGGGTGGAGGAGGTTGGTGAGGGGGGTGGAGGGGGGTAGGGGTGTTGGGGAGGAGGAGGGGTGGTGATGAGGAGGTGGTGAGGGGGGTAGGATGAGGGACGGGGATGATGAGGTGTGAGGCTGTGGTAGGGGTGTTGATGAGGAGGAGGGATGGTGGATATGGTGTGATGAGGTGAAAATGGTGTTGGTCTTGGAGGTGGTGGTGGTGGTGAGAAGGAGCTGTTGGTGTTAGAGGTAAAGGTGGTGGGGGTGTTGATGAGGGGGAGGAGGTGATGGTATTGGTGGTGGTACAAGAGGAGGTGGTGGTGTTGGTGGGGGTGAGAAGGAGGTGGTGGTACTGGTGATGGATGTGGTGGTGAGGTGTTGGTGTTGGGGGTAGTGAATGTGGTGGTGGTGATGCTACTGGTGTTGAGTGAGAAGGCGTTGGTTAAAGTTGTGATGGAGAAGAGGAAAGAGGAGGACGAGAATGTGGAGGTGAAGACGGGAGAACAGGAAGAAGAGGCAGAGAAAAAAAAAGAGGCGGAGCTCAAGTTGGAATTGGAGGAGGAAGAGGTGGAGGTGGAGATGGTGGAAGAAGAGGAAGAGAAGAAGAAAGAAGTAGAGGTGATAATGGAATTGATGATAGAGTTGGAGAAGAAGTAGGTGCAGTAAAAAAAAGAAAGAGAAGAGAAATGAAATGAAATAAAGGAAGAAGAGAATTAGGAAAAATACAAAGAAGAAGAAACAAAGAAATACGAGACAGCAAACAACATTATAAAAAAAATGAAGGAAAAAGAAAGAAACAGAAAAAAATAATACAACCACCTAAAGGAAGAACATAAGAATTAAGATAAAAAAAAGGAAAGACGAGGAACAGAAAGACATCGTAGCAGAGGTTATCGCAGGACCGTACGTCCGTAGAGAGCAGACCACGTGACAGCAAGGGTGAGGCGAATGCAGTATCTTCACAGTGAATCTGCTGACCTCACTCTCCAGATCGTGATAAGCCGCTTGAGGAGGGAGGGGAAGGGGCGGAAGGGAGGAAGAGGGGAGAGGGGAGAGGAGGAGATGAGATGGGAAGGGAGGAAGAGGGGAGAGGAGGAGATGAGAGGGGAAGGGAGGAAGAGGGGAAAGGAGGAGATGAGAGGGGAAGGGGCGGAAAGGAGGAAGAGGGGAGAGGAGGAGATGAGATGGGAAGGGAGGAAGAGGGGAAAGGAGGAGATGAGAGGGGAAGGGGCGGAAAGGAGGAAGAGGGGAGAGGAGGAGATGAGAGGGGAAGGGAGGGAGAAGGAGAGATGAAAGGGGAAGGGGCGGAAGGGAGAGGAGGAAATGAGAGGGGAAGGGAGGAGGAGATGAGAGGGGATGGGGCGGAAGGGAGGAAGAGGGGAGAGGAGGAGATGAAAGGGAAGGGAGGAGGAGATGAGAGGGGAAGAGGCGGAAAGGAGGAAGAGGGGAGGGGAAGAGGGATTGAGGAGGGGAAGAGAGTGGAAGGGGGAAGGAAAGGGAAGAGGGAAGGAGGAAGGAGGGGTAGGGGTGCAGAGAGGGAGAGGAGAGGATGAGGGGAGAGAGAGCAGAGAGTGAGAGGAGGTGAAGGGAAGGGGGGGGGGGGGAAGGAGAGAAGAAGGAGTATAAGGAGAGGAGGGAGAGAGTGCAAAGAGGGAGAGGAGAGGAGCAGAAAGAAGGTTGGAGAGAGAGAGAGGAGGGGGAAGAGTTGGTAGGAAAGGAGAGAAGCGAAAAGAGGAGGGAAGAAGAGAAACGAAGGGGAATAGGGAGGATGAGAGGGGAGATAGAGGTAAGAGGAGGAGGGAGGAGATAGAAGAAAATGAAGGAAAAGGATGGAGAAGGAGATTCAGAAAGGAAGGAAAGGAAATGGAGGAGGGAGACTGTGAAGGAATTGAAAAAGGGGAGAAAGAGGAAGAGGAAGGGAAAGGATAGGTGAAAAGGAGCATAAAAAGAAGTGAAAGAAGGAATAAAGGAAGAAGACTGAAGAATTGCAGAAAGAGGGAAAGGCAGAGAGATAAAGAAACAAAGTACACAGAGAAGAAGGAAATGAGATAGGAGAAAGGAGGAGGGGAGGATTTAAAGAGCGGAATGAAGGATGGTAAAAGAGGAGGAGGAGGAGGAGAAGATGAAGAAAGGGAAGAAGAAGAAAAGGAGAGTAAGGGAGGATAAGAGAAAAGAAGGAGATGGAAGGAGATAGCAAGAGGGAGGATAAGAAAGTGCGAGATAAGAAATCTGAAGAGGAGTTGCGGGGGGGGGGGGGGGACTGTAAGCGCATGAAGAAGAATGGGGAGAGAAGGCAAATGGGGAAGGATGAGGGGAGAGGGACAGAAGGATAAACATAGGTCAGACAAGGAACTCTTACTTCAGCTATTTATAGTGCGTGATCTAAAATTCTCCTAGTTTTCGTTTCTCTCTCTCTTCTCTCTCTCTCTCTCTCTCTCTCTCTCTCTCTCTCTCTCTCTCTCTCTCTCTCTCTCTCTCTCTCTCTCTATGTTGCCGTATCGTGTATTATATATACTGTATATATGCATAATATACTACATAATAAGAAAGTGTTATAGTTATATAGCTGTGTTATATTATACGCGTTATGGTATGCTGCACATGAATAATGTGTTGCTTATATTGTGCTATTGTGCTATATTCATAATATGGTCAATGTTGTATATAATATTGCACATCTCTGATATGATGCTTCTACATCACAGAGGTAATGAGTAATATTGTGCACGTCATGCTATCTTACATAATATGGACAAAAAAAGTCTTTCCCCAGAGAAATTATCATATAATTTCTCGTCAGCTTTGCGTTATCAACGAAACACATTTAGTTGCTAATTATAGATTTGTTCATTAACTGGCAAAATAAAAGAAAAGGTGCAAACATATGACTCATACCTCATTATTTAGTTGAAAAAACTGCCAAATAAATAATTACATGCAAGGCAAGTGGCAATAGAAATGCTTTATTGGAATTATCTTAATTGCCACTGATATCATTGTAATAATATCTGTGATGATAATTTTTTTTATAGCAATGACACTTCTATAATAATTGATATGTATCATTTAGATAGCAGTAACAATTATGATATACTGGTATCTGTAATCTTGGTAAAATGATAATGAAAAGGATAGTCACGACAAAATACTATTACTGTTATTATCAATATTGCTATATCTTATTATTATTATTATTATCATCATTATTATCATGGTCAGTATTATTATCATCATCTTCATTATTATTATCACTAGTATTACTATCATTAATATTATTATCCTTATTATTACTACTATTATCAATGGTGATATTATTGTTAGTGCTATTATTGTCATAATAATCATCATTATTGTTATCATCATTATCATTCTCATTGCTATTATTATTATTGATATTGTTAATATCATTGTTATTATTATTATTTTTATCGTCATCATTATTGTTGTTATTACTATTATTATTATTATCATTATCATTATTACCATCATCATTATCATCATCATTACCATTATTATTGTTTTACTATCACTATTACTATAATTACTTCTATCATCATTATAATCAATATTATCACTATTATCATTTATTTCATCCTTATCGTTATTACCATTATTATTATCATTATCCTTTCATCATCGTCATTGCTGTCAGTGTTATCATTGTTATCATTATTAACATCATTATCATTGTTACTGTTTTTGTTATCATTAATATTGTTATGGATAATGATAATGATAATGACAGTGATGATAACAATACAATGATAGTAACAATACCGATAATGATGTTAAAAGTAATAATGATATTATCATCATTATTATCATTATTATTATTATTATCATTAGTATCATTATTATAATTGTCATCATCGTTATCATTATCATTATTATTGATATCATCATTATGATTATCATTATGTTATTGATATTATTGTTATCATCAGTAGTACATCATTACTATTAATGTTATATATTTTTGTTCTTGTTGTTGCTGTTTCTATCAGTATTATTATCATTATCATCACTATCATTATCATCACAATGATTATCATTATTATTACCACTAGTAGTAGTAGTTGTACTGCTACTACTATACAACAACAACTACTACTACTACTACCATAATTATTTTCTTCATCATCATTATCATTTTCATCATCATTACTAATGTTATAATAATGATAATACTAATAATTATCATTATCATTGTCATCCTTATTATCATCATGATTATGATAATGTAAAATTTACAATAACAGGAAGAGAGATAGAGAGAGAGAGAGAGAGAGAGAGGAGAGAGGAGAGAGGGGAGTGAGAGATAGATAGATAGATAGATAGAGAGAGAGGGGGGGGGGAGGGATAGAGAGAGAGAGAGAGAGAGAGAGAGAGAGAGAGAGAGGAGAGAGAGAGAGAGAGAGAGAGAGGGGGGGGGAAGAGGAGAAGAGAGGGGGGGAAGAAATACAGAAAAGAGAGAGAAACGAGAGAGGGGGGGGGGGCAGAGAAATACACAGAATGAGAGAAAAGGAGAGAGAAAGAGGGAGGAGAGGAATAGAGAAAGAAAAGCAGAGAGAAAGAGAAAGAGAAAGACAGAAAGGAAGAAAGAGAAACGCTCCCCCGGCGCTGTGTCGTTTATTTTGCAAATTGGCGACATAAACTTCCGTCTCCACATCTTATCAACTGTCATGCAGACTTTCAGGCACATAAATTTCCTCCCGGATCCTGTCGTCTTCGAGGCCGATGTTGCAGAAGGAAGCTCGCAGTCTTCACTCCCTTGCAAGAAAAGTCCCGACCTCGATCTCCCCGAAGAAAGGTACACCGCCCGTTATCGGCTCCGGCCAGTGAAGGCAACGAGGCCAGATGTTGCTCTGTTGCAAGGAGACTTCGCCTTACGACTTCCGATGCTTTCGCGGATCGAAAAGCGATTATCCGGAATCGGTCTCATCTCCCGGGCTGTAGGAACTCGCTCAGCATCCCGTGTCGAGATAATTTTCCTCCGGGTGTTAACGGGAGCAGCGTCCGCAAGCTGGGGAGATGCGGTTGGGGATGGGGTGGGGTGGGGGGGGGGGGATTGGGTGTGGGTAGGGGGTGGGGTGGGGAGGGGGAGGGAGAGGGAGGCTCGTTAGCGAAGACCTCAGAGCCGTAGAGAGCGTAGGGGGTGGGAGGCGGGGTGGGGGTGGGGTGGGTGGGCAGTCCGGATGCTCGACCAGAGAGATGAGCTTCTCTCGCAATCCGTGATGGGCGGTCGGCGCATGACAGGATGGGGATGCAAATATAGTGTGTTGTATGATGATGATGATGATGACGATGGTGATGATGATAATGATGATGATGAGGAGAAGAATGATGATGATGATGACGACGATGAGGAGGAGGAGGAGGAGGAGGAGAAGGATGATGATGATGATGACGACGATGATGATGATGAGGAGGAGGACGATAATGATGATGACGACGACGACGACGCTGATGATGGTGGTTGTGGTGATGATAATGATAATAAAGACGATGATGATAATGATTATCATGACGACGACGACCATGATGATGATGGTGGTGATGATAATGATGATGATGAGGATTGATGACGACGACGATGATGATTGTGGTGGTCATGATGGCGATGATAATGATGATGAGTAGTGATGACGATTATCCCCGTCCTTCTGATCATCAAGATAAGGAAGATGCAAATTATAAGATTATTCAATATGAAATCAGAGCTCCTAAGAAATAATAATAAAAAAAAAAATAAAAAATAAAACAATTTTCACGAAAATACACACGATAGCACATCATTATATCTAAAGAAAGAAAGAAATATGTATATATATAATCTTATAGAAATATATACATGCATTCCATTATACTCTATTCTTTCAGCCTTTTAAAATCCGCTGTTGGACATGAGGAACTTCTCGAGGTCATCTCCCCGGCGGGTTTTCTGTCGTCCTCGGTCTCTAGGTTGTCCTCGAGGGGCTCCAGGGTTTTGCTCATGTCGTCCATTTCTTGTCGTTTCTCGTCGACATGTCCCCCGTCCAGTTTGATTTTAGGTTGCTTATTGTCTCTAGGATGTTACGCGTTCTGGTTTGTTCAGTTGTCAACTTTACTGTGTGTTTTTTTTTTTTTTTTTCTTTCTTTCTTTTTTCTTTTTTTTCGTTTTTCTTTTCTTTTTTCCTTTTTTTTTTTTTCTTTTCTTTTTTTCTTTTCTTTTCTTTTCCATTTTCTTTCTTTTTCTTTTTCTTTCTTTTCTTTTTTCCTTTTATTTTTTTTATTTTTTTTTCTTTCTTTTTCTTTTTTTTAATCCTTCCAGATGACATTAAGCATAATTCATCCCGTGTGCACTGCATTGATCGAAATCTTAACATTTTCTTCGCTGTAAGATTCCACGTTTCTGCGCAATTTGTAACTGTGAGTAAGATACACTAATCGTAACTTTTTTTTTTCAAAATTGACATTCTTGTCTTTGAATACAAAATTGGCTCCTCCCTCTCTATCTCTCTTTCTTTCTCTCTCTCTCTCTCTCTCTCTCTCTCTCTCTCTCTCTCACTCTCTCTCTCTCTCTCCTCTCTCTCTCTCTCTCTCTCTCTCTCTCTCTCTCTCTCTCTCTCTCTCTCTCTCTCTCTTTCTCTTCTCTCTCTCTCTCTCTCTCTCTCTCTCTCTCTCTATCTATCTCTGTCTCTCTGTCTCTCTCTCTCTCTCTCTCTCTCTCTCTCTCTCTCTCTCTCTCTCTCTCTCTCTCTCTCTCTTCTCTCTCTCTCTCTCTCTCTCTCTCTCTCTCTCTCTCTCTCTTTCAGCCCATGATGATTCGACGCTTGATCTCTTGTTCCTTTGATGCGAAACTCAACGAGATGACCTGGCCCAGATAGACGGTATGATCAATTTCTTCAATAGCTGTCTCGTCGACGGTAGATAGATAGATAGATAGATAGATAGATAGATAGATAGATAGATAGATAGATAGATAGATAGATAGATAGATAGATAGATAGATAGACAGACAGGCAGACAGACAGACAGACATAGGTAGATAGATAGGTTTAATTAATAGATAAACTGATGGATGGATAAACAAATAGATAGATAGAAAATTTTACTATCGTTTATGTTTTCAAGAAATGTTACATTCTTGGAGGTATTCGGTATCTTAACAATTCGCATCCTCGTTATCGCAATGGTCTGCAGGACGGTGATGATCGTATATATATATAGATATGTGTGTGTGTGTGTGTGTGTGTGTGTGTGTGTTTGCA
>NW_020869361.1:161435-168935 GCF_003789085.1 Penaeus vannamei | reverse complement strand
GAAGGGAGAGAGGAGGATGAGAAATATAAACGAGGCCACGAAGAAAGCGAAGAAAGGGAGGAAGGAGGAGGGAACTAAGGAAGAGGAGGAAGGGAACGAAGGAGGGAAGGGAGGGAATAAGGAGGGAAGGGAGGAAGGAGAGAACTAAGGGGAAGGGAGGGAACTATGAGGGAAGGGAAGAAACTAAGGAGGAAGGAGGGAACTAAGGAGGGACTATGAGGGAAGGAGGGAACTATGGAGAAGGGAACTAAGAGGGAGGGAGGGAGGAAATTAAGGAGGGGAGAGGAGGAGGGAAGGGGGAGTTAAGGAGGGAAAGAGGGGGAATTAAGAAGAGGAGGAAGGGAACAATGGAAAGAAGGGAGGAATTAAGGAGAGGAGGAAGGGGGCTAAGGAAGGAAGGGGGGGATTCAGGAGGGAAGAGAGGAAACTAAGAAGTGGAGGGAGGGAACTAGAGGAGAGGAGGAAGGGAACTCAGGAGGGAAGGGAAGGATCCAAGGAAAAACGAATTAAAAGGGAGGGAGGGAGGAAACTAAGGAAGGGAGATAACGAAGAGAGAGGAGGAAGGGAACTAAGGAGGGAAAGAGAAGGAACTAAGAAGTGGAGGAGGAAACGAAGGGGATTCAATGAGGGAACTAAGGAGGGAGGGAGGGAAGGGAGGGAACTAAAGAGGGGAGGGAGGGAACGAAGGGGGGGGTAGAGAGGAACTAAGGAGAGAGGGGAGGGAAATAAGGAGGGAAGGGAGGGAACTAAAGAGGGGAGGGAGGGAGAAGGGGGGAAGAGAGGAACTAAGGAGAGGAGGGAGGGAAATAAGGAGGGAAGGGAGGGAACTAAAGAAAGGAGGAAGGGAGTTAGGGAGGGAAGAGAGGAACTAAGGAGAGGAGGGAGGGGAATAAGGAGGGAAGGGAGGGAACTAAGAGGTGGAGGGAGGGAACGAAGGAGGAGGGAAGGGAGGGAACTACAGAAAGGAGGAAGGGAATTAAGGAGGAAAGAAAGGAACTAAGGAGAGGAGGGAGGGAAATAAGGAGGGAAGGGAGGGAACTAAGAAGTGGAGGGAGGGAACGAAGGAGGAGGGAAGGAGGGCGACAGTACTGACCTCCTTCCAATATCCTTCGCCGACTTGCCTCAGCTGATGACCACGCCCACTACACCTCGTTTCAAGTTGTTCCTTCTTCGCCGTTTTCTCAAGAAGGAAACTTTCCGACCTGATGAAATAAGTTTATCTATTGATATTTTTTGTTCCTTTGTTTGTTCATCTATCTATTTGTCTGTTTGTTGGTTGATGGATTTCTTTATTTGTTCGTCTTTCTATTTCTTTATCTGATTATCTTTTTTTGTGTGTGTGTTCTATATATTTTTTTTTATTTACCTATTTATCTGTTTTATTTGTTTATCTATCTGTTTATCTGTTTGTTCATGTATCTATTTCTTTATCGATATATTTCGTGTTTGGTATTATCGTGTTATAACGATATTGACAGTAATGATGGTGATTAATGTAATGATAAGAATAATGATGACAAAAATGATGATTATATAATGAGAACAATAGCAATAATAATGATAATAATAATAATAATGATAATAATCGTAATAATAATAATAATAATAATAATATAATAAAATAATAATAATAATAATAATAATAATAATAATGATAATAATAATGATAATAATAATAATAATAATCTTATTATTAGCATTACTATTATTATCATTATTATTATTATTATCACTGCTACGATTATTATCATTATCATTATTATTACCGTTATCATTAGTACTATTACTATTACAGTTATCATCACTATCGTTTCTTCATAATAGTAATAGCAGTTATTATCTTTATTCGTTAACATATGTTATTACCTTTGTGACTATCAGTATTAGTAACAGGATCATTCTTACAGATTTTTTAAAGAGCTGTATCGTTATCATTACTGATATCATTACTATCTTTAAGGCATTATTGTTGTTATTTTCATTTAATGGCATTGTGCTGATAGTGTCGATGATAACACTATTGTTGTTAGTTTCTAATAAATCCATTATTTTTCTTGGAATATTCTTGTTATGATCAGTATTATTGTAGTTACTATTATAATCACTATTTCTGTCACCTTCACTTGTTTTATAAATATTACATAGCTTTAAATGTGTCTTTCTATAACCAGATTTTTTCTTACATCAGTTTCAGATATCATCCTTTTTGCTTATCTATGCACTTGGTATTATATATGACAGGCAATATTGGCTAAAGAATGTGGCGTGCAGTAGGAAATATAATAAAACACTTAAGGGATGTGACATCTGGTTGGAATTACACACACATGCATGAACGCACATCACACATATGCTTCCTCATCCTGTCGAGAAAAAAAAAAAAAAAACTCATGAATAACAAGCACACAGAAAGACAAGCCAACACACACACACACACACACACACACACACACACACACACACACACACACACACACACACACACACACACACACACACACACACACATACATACATAAACTGCACATACATTTAAAGAACATACAAACATACATAAATAACACACACACAAACAAACAAACAAACAAAGGACACACACATCCCCACGCACATATTTTTCATTTATAAATCTCCGTCCAACCCCCACACAAAAGCCCCTCCTTGCCGCCAATACCCTCCTTCGCCCCTCCCCCAATGCCCCTCCCGCCCCTCCCCCAACACCCCTCCTTCGCCCCTCCCCCAACCCCTCCTTCGCCCCTCCACCCCAACACCCCTCCTTCGCCCCTCCTACCTCCTTCGCCCCTCCCAGTACCCCTTCGCGCGCCCTCCTAAAACACCCCTCCTTCGAATACCCCTCCTTCGCCCCCCCAGCCCCTCCCCCAGCCCCTCCCCCAGCCCCTGCCGGCCCCTCCCCAGGCCGCCCTCCAGCAGACACGTCTCAGTACGCATAGATAAGCAGGATCTTTATTGCCGGTTCACAGATGTTTATGACGTGTAATTCTACCAGAGCGAACTCCGTATCCTCGGTAGAGCTGGAAGGACAGCTCGCCCTGCTTGGTGGTCGTGTTGTTCTCTCGTTCTCTTGTTCACTCGTTCACTTGTTCACTTGTTCACTTGTTTACTTGTTCTTTCGTTTTCTTGTTCAATTTTTCTCTTGTTTCTTGTTTTCTTGTTCAATTGTTCTCTTGTTCACATGTTTACTTGTTCTCTCTTCTATTGTTTTCGGGTTCATCTGTTCACTTGCTCTCTCGTCCTCTTGTTTTCTTGTTTCCTTGTTAACTTGTTCTCTCGTTCTTTTGTCTTCTTGTTCACTTGTTCTCTCGTTGTTTTTTTGTTTGCTTGTTCATTTGTTCTCTTGTTCACTTGTTCTCTCGTTCTCTTGTTGACTTCTCTCGTTCTCTTGTTCTCTTGTTTCCTCAACGTTTCGTGTTTTTCCCCCTCACATTCTCTCTTTTGTTATCCTGTGTTTTCGTTCTGTAATTTTTTCGTTATTTTACTCTGTCGTTTTTCCCTTCCCCGTTTTCCTGCTATCTTTTTCACCCGTTCTCTTGTCTTCTCTTATTTTCTTGTTCTATTATTCTCTTGTTCTTTCATTACCCAGTTCTCTGGTTCTCTTATTTTCTCGTTCTTTTGTTCTCTCGTTCTCTTGTTTTCTTGTTGTTTTGCTCTCTATCCATTTCCTTTGTCAACTTGCACGTCTGTTTGAATGTGTGTGTATTTTCTCTCTCTCTCTCTCTCTCTTTCTCTCTCTCTCTGCATATATGTATGCATATGTACAATATATATATATATATATATATATATATATATATATATATATTATATATATATATATATATAATATATATATATATATATATATATATATATATATATAATATATATATATATATATATATATATATATATATATATATATATATATATATATATATATATATATATATATATAATATATATATGTATATTCATATATATATACATACATATATATACATATATATATATATATATATATATATATAATATATATATATATATATATATATGTATGTGTGTGTGTGTGTGTGTGTGTGTGTGTGTGTGCATAAAATGTGTGCATAAAATGCTGATGAAACTAGCCACAATGAGAATTGTGGCTAGTCATTTATATATATATATATATATATATATATATATATATATATATATATATATATATATATATATATATATATATATATATTATATATATATATATATATATATATATATATATATATATATATATATATATATATATATAAAATATATATATATAATAATGATAATAATAGTAATAATAATAATAATAATAATAATAATAACAATAATAATTAATAATAATAATAATTTGTGTTTGTGTGTGTGTTCGTGCGTGTGTGTGGACGTGTGTGTGTGCATATTTACGTTTATGCATCTATAGATATTAATTCATGTATATATAGAGTTTCTGCCTCTTCTTCCTAATTCTTATCTTACCTTCATTCTTCTCTCTTTCCTTCCTGTATCTATATTATCTCCGATGAGATCATTTGCGAATGCGAGTGGACATTTTTAAGCCATTTTCGTGCATAGAAGAAGCAAGAAGTTTAACTACAAATGTCTGCGTTTCCTGTGCCTACGAAAAAACGACATTTTTAAGGTCTGATCCAGCGACAATTCCTTATGCTAATGATGTTCTTTTATCTGCAGGAATTATCATTAAGGCCTGGGATGCAAGGGAAAGAGATGTATATTGTTTTGTAAATACCTTTTAAGAGCTGTATTTTCGAAAAATAACTTAAAGGTTGAGAGAAAAAAAAATGCCATTAGCAGAAGTCATGAATTTTAATTCGGTTTCAGTACAAGGAAGTTAAGAAAAGGAGAATAGGAAGGAAATGAAAGGAGAGAAATAGAGAGAAAGAGGGAGGGAGGGAGGGGAAGGATAGAGGGAGGGAGAGAGAAAGAGAGAGAAGAGAGGGAAGGGGGGGAGTGGTGAATTTATAAAACTTGCCAGTATAAATTTACGATTTCCGTTCATCCTGTACCATCATCACCACCGTTTTGTAAATATCTGAATACAAAATCAGAACTTAGTGTTTATCTGTCATCTCATTTGCATAAACGAATCATCCACACTGAAAATACCATGCACCGAACTACCCTTTTTTAATATGCAAATGAATACAACCAACTCGAAAGCATTTCTCAAAAGGCAATATCTTAATCTGCTTTACCGTACCTCTACCCCGTGATGTCTTGCAATCCATATTGATATTCTATCCATCTTCCTATGCATTGCCCACGTTGATGTGTTTTTCCCCTGTGGGTCGTAAGGGGAGATGACACGGGGGCGCCGCGACTGACGTGAATAAAGTTCGTTTTGAGGGGAATACGGGATGAGGTGTAGCCGTTGTAGAAAAACGTGTTTGTTCTCCCCCCGTGTTCTGTTGGTTAAGAACGGGGGACTGTTTCGTTAATTCTAATTTGATAGATTCTGATTTATGTTTGGTGAATTGGTTTGTTTCGCGGATAAAGATAATTGTAATTTGTTATTTTAGGTCATTGATAATGATTATATGCATTTGGATAACAATTTATATTGATTAGACTTTAGTATAATGGCTGATGTTGACAATGACTTTAATGATGAAAAAAAAATTTCCATTGCGTATAAATATCAAAGATTAGGATTTATGACAGATCTAAAGTTTCAACACAAATGTTAAACGTACATTAAAAAGGTCTGTATGTGTGTGTGTACCCTTTCTATTGGTAATGTAAAAAAGGTTTGTCCTTTGCCGAAGCCTGGAGGCCGCGGAAATACTTTGATGCAAACCTAGTGTAAATTACTCAGTAAGTTTATTTTATCATGAATTATAGGTGTTCTAACACACCATCAAGTACGATATTTGAATAAAATGGTTAACTTCCATCAGCATAACTATTTTTCTGTATAGCAATAAATCAAACCGAATATCTAGTAACAAAAGTTTGCAATAAATAAGCACCCTAATGTAAAATTATTATGATAGCAATGGATTAACTTACTGATGAATGATGAGTAAAAATGATGTTTTAATGGAGTCTTATTAAAAAATTTTGTACTGTGTCATAATATTTTAATGGTTATAATGAAATGCTTTTGGGGGATATTTTTGAAAAAAAGAACTTAATTTTTAGTATAATTGAGATAAATTGTACAGAGTAAGAGATAGAGATGGAAAGATAGGCAGATATAAGTATATAAGTGTGATATTTCTGTCTGTCTCTTCTCTCTCTCGCGCGCGCGCCTTCATTCTGCATGAGTGTGTGTGTGTGTGTGTGTGTGTGTGTGTGTGTGTGTGTGTGTGTGTGTGTGTGTGTGTGTGTGTGTGTGTGTGTGTGTGTAAGTGTATTTATATATGTATGGAAATATCCATATATGTTTGTGTATGTATACATATATAAAATTATATATATACATATGTAGAGAGATGCGTATGAATATAGAAATGCATATATATACATATATGCATTTATAAATATATATGTATATATATATATTTATATATATATGTATATGCATTTATACATATATGTACACACACACACACACACACACACACACACACACACACACACACACACACCACACACACACACACACACACACACACACACACACACACACACACATACACACACACATACATATGTATGTGTATATATATATATATATTATATATATATATATATATATATATATATATATATATATATATATATATATATATAGTATGTATGTATGTATTTATACATATACAATATTATGTATATGTATATATGTATGTATGTATGTATGCATATATGTATATATATATATATATATATATATATATATATATATATATATATATATATATATATATATATATATATATATACATGCATGTATGTACACACACACACACACATATATAGATAGATAGATAGATAGATAGATAGATAGATAGATAGATAGATAGATAGATAGATAGATAGATAGATAGATAGATATAGATAGATAGATAGATAGATAGATAGATAGATGTATATAAATATATGTACGTATAATGCACATACATATAAAAATGCACATGTACTAATGAATACTTACGAATATAAATACATATATGAATGTATATAGATAGATAAAAAGATAGATATAGCTATAGATAGATAGATATAACTATAGACAGATATATAGATATAGATGTAGACAGATATAGCTGTAGACAGATAGATATAGCTATATATACATTTATATCGGTATATATATGTACATGTATTATATATATATATATATATATATATATATATATATAATATATATATATATATATATATATTATATATATATATATATATATATTATATATATATATATATATGCATATGTGTGTGTGTGTGTGTTTGTGTGTGTATGTATATATATATATACATACATACATACATACATACACACACATACAAATATAT
>NW_020869361.1:148935-156435 GCF_003789085.1 Penaeus vannamei | reverse complement strand
AGGATTTCGTTAGTAGACGGGCAATGAGAGGATTTCGTTAGTAGACGGGCAATGAGAGGATTTCGTTCGTAGACGGGCCGTTAGTAGACGGAATGAGAGGATTTCGTTCGTAGACGGGCATGAGAGGATTTCGTTAGTAGACGGGCAATGAGAGGATTTCGTTCGTAGACGGAATGAGAGGATTTCGGTAGACGGGCAATGAGAGGATTTCGTTCGTAGACGGGCAATGAGAGGATTTCGTTAGTAGACGGGCAATGAGAGGATTTCGTTAGTAGACGGGCGTAGTAGACGGAAATGAGAGATTTCGTTAGTAGACGGTGAGAGGATGTAGACGGAATGAGAGGATTCGAGACGGGCAATGAGAGGATTTCGTTAGTAGACGGGCAATGAGAGGATTTCGTTAGTAGACGGGTAATGAGAGGATTTCGTTCGTAGACGGGCAAGACGTAGCAATGAGAGATTTCGTTAGTAGACGGGGAATGAGAGGATTTCGTTAGTAGACGGGCAATGAGAGGATTTCGTTAGTAGACGGGCAAATGAGAGGATTTCGTTAGTTGAGACGGCGCAATGAGAGGATTTCGTTAGTAGACGGGGAATGAGAGGATTTCGTTAGTAGACGGGCAATGAGAGGATTTCGTTAAGTAGACGGGCAATGAGAGGGATTTCGTTAGTAGACGGGCAATGAGAGGATTTCGTTAGTAGACGGGTAATGAGAGGATTTCGTTAGTAGACGGGGAATGAGAGGATTTCGTTAGTAGACGGGTAATGAGAGGATTTCATTAGTAGACGGGGAATGAGAGGATTTCGTTAGTAGACGGGCAATGAGAGGATTTCGTTAGTAGACGGGCAATGAGAGGATTTCGTTCGTAGACGGGCAATGAGAGGATTTCGTTAGTAGACGGGGAATGAGAGGATTTCGTTAGTAGACGGGGAATGAGAGGATTTCGTTAGTAGACGGGCAATGAGAGATTCATTAGTAGACGGGCAATGAGAGGATTTCGGGCAATGAGAGGATTTCGTAGTAGATCGTCGGTAATGAGAGGATTTCGTTAGTAGACGGCAATGAGAGGATTTCGTTAGTAGACGGGCAAGAGATGTTAGTAGACGGGCGTTAGTAGACGGGCAATGAGAGGATTTCGTTAGTAGACAATGAGAGGATTTCGTTAGTAGACGGGGCAATGAGAGGATTTCGTTAGTAGACGGGCATGAGAGGATTTCGTTAGTAGACGGGCAATGAGAGATTTCGTTAGTAGACGGGCATGAGAGGATTTCGTTAGTAGACGGAATGAGAGGATTTCGTTAGTTGAGATGTAGACGGGTTTTCGAGACGGAATGAGAGGATTTCGTTGTAGGGCAATGAGAGGATTTCATTAGTAGACGGGCAATGAGAGGATTTCTTAGTAGACGGGCAATGAGAGGATTTTCGTTCGTGAGGATTCGTTCGTAGACGGGCAATGAGAGGATTTCATTAGTAGACGGGCAATGAGAGGATTTCGTTAGTAGACGGGGAATGAGAGGATTTCATTAGTAGACGGGCAATGAGAGGATTTCGTTAGATTTTCGTTAGTAGACGGGCAATGAGAGACGATTCGTTAGTAGACGGGCAATGAGAGGATTTCGTTAGTAGACGGGCAATGAGAGGATTTCATTAGTAGACGGGCAATGAGAGGTTAGTAGACGGCATGAGAGGATTTCGTTCGTAGACGGGTAATGAGACGTTAGTAGACGGGCAATGAGAGGATTCGTTAGTTGAGAGATTTCTTCGTAGACGGTAATGAGTTTTCATTATGATGGGCAATGAGGGATTTCGTTAGTAGACGGGCATGAGAGGATTTCGTTTAGACCGGTACGGGTAATGAGAGGATTTCGTTCGTAGACGGGTAATGAGAGGATTTCGTTAGTAGACGGGCAATGAGAGGATTTCGTTAGTAGACGGGCAATGAGAGGATTTCATTCGTAGACGGGTAATGAGAGGATTTCATTAGTAGATGGGCAATGAGAGGATTTCGTTAGTAGACGGGCAATGAGAGGATTTCGTTAGTAGACGGCAGACGGGTAATGAGAGGATTTCGTTCGTAGACGGACAATGAGACGGTTAGTAGACGGCAATGAGAGGATTCGTTAGTGAGACGGGGAATGAGAGGATTTATTAGTAGACGGCAATGAGAGGATTCGTTAGTAGACGTTTTCGTTCGTAGACGGGCAATGAGAGAATGTTAGTAGACGGGAATGAGAGGTTTCGTTAGTATAATGAGAGGATTTCGTTCGTATGAGACGGGTTCGTAGATGAGAGGATCGTTAGTAGACGGGCATGAGAGGATTTCGGTAGACGTACGTTCGTAGAAATGAGAGGATTCGTTACGGTAATGAGAGGATTTCGTTAGTAGACGGGTAATGAGAGGATTTCGTTAGTAGACGTTAGGACAATGAGAGGATTTCGTTAGTAACGAATGAGAGGATTTCGTTAGTAGACGGGTAATGAGAGGATTTCGTCGTTAGACGCATTAGAGATGGCAATGAGAGGATTCGTTAGTAGTAGACGGGTAGATAGAGGATAGTAGACGGGCAATGAGAGGATTTCGTTAGTAGACGGGTAATGAGAGGATTTCATTAGTAGATGGGCAATGAGAGGATTTCGTTAGTAGACGGGGAATGAGAGGATTTCATTCGTAGACGGGCATGAAAGGAGGATTTCGTTAGTTATGAGAGGATTTCATTAGTAGACGGGCAATGAAGGATTTCGTTCGTAGAGGGCAATGAGAGGATTTCGTTAGTTGAGATAGGATTTCGTTAGTAGAACGGGATGAGAGGATTTCATTCGTAGACGGGTAATGAGAGGATTTCATTAGTAGACGGGCAATGAGAGGATTTCGTTAGTAGACGGGTAATGAGAGGATTTCGTTCGTAGACGGGCAATGAGAGGATTTCGTTAGTAGACGGGCAATGAGAGGATTTCGTTAGTAGACGGGGAATGAGAGGATTTCATTAGAGAGAGATTTCATCGGGCAATGAGAGGATTTCGTTAGTAGACGGGTAATGAGAGGATTTTTTAGTAGACGGGTAATGAGAGGATTTTTCGTTAGACGGGTAATGAGAGGATTTCGTTAGTAGAACGGGCAATGAGAGGATTTCGTTAGTAGACGGGCAACGTTAGTAACGGAATGAGAGGATTCATTAGTAGAACGGGCAATGAGAGGATTTTCGTTGTAGACGGCAATGAGAGGATTCGTTAGTAGTAATCGTTAGTAGACGGGCAATGAGAGGATTTCGTTAGTAGACGGGGAGAGGATTTCGTTCGTAGACGGGCAATGAGAGGATTTCGTTAGTAGACGGGCAATGAGAGGATTTCGTTAGTAGACGGGGAATGAGAGGATTTCGTTAGTAGACGGGCAATGAGAGGATTTCGTTCGTAGACGGGTAATGAGACGGAATTAGTAGACGGGCAATGAGAGGATTTCGTTAGTTCGTTAGTAGAAATGAGAGGATTTCGTTAGTAGACGGGCAATGAGAGGATTTCGTTAGTAGACGGGGAATGAGAGGATTTCATTCGTAGACGGGTAATGAGAGGATTTCGTTAGTAGACGGGCAATGAGAGGATTTCGTTAGTAGACGGGGAATGAGAGGATTTCATTCGTAGACGGGCAATGAGAGGATTTCGTTCGAGAGGATTTCGTTAGTAGACGGGCAATGAGAGGATTTCGTTAGTAGACGGGTTGAGAGGATTTCACAATGAGAGGATTTCGTTAGTAGACGGGCAATGAGAGGATTTCGTTAGTAGACGGGTAATGAGAGGATTTCGTTCGTAGACGGGTAGAGGATTTCATTAGTAGACGGGGAATGAGAGGATTTCATTATGACTGAGAGGATTTCGTTAGAGCGGGCAATGAGAGGATTTCGTGTAGACGGGGAGAGGATTTTCAGTATGAGAGATTTCGTTAGTAGACAATGAGAGGATTTCGTTAGTAGTAATGAGAGGATTCGTTAGTAGACGTTTTCGTTAGTAGACCGAGTTTTCATTAGTAGACGGGCAATGAGAGGATTCGTTAATTAGTAGACGGGCAATAGAGAATAGGAACGGGTAATGACGCAGGATTTCGTAGTAGACGGGCACAAATGAGAGGATAACGAATGAGATTTCGTTAGTTTTCTTAGTAGACGGCAATGAGAGGATTCGTTAGTAGTAATGAAGGATTTCGTTGTAGACGGGCAATGAGAGGATTTCGTTAGTAGACGGGGAGAGAAGGATTTCCGTTAGTGACGGGTAATTGAGAGGATTTCGTTCGTAGACGGGCAATGAGAGGATTTCGTTAGTAGACGGGGAATGAGAGGATTTTCATTAGTAGACGGGCAATGAAGAGGATTTCATTAGTAGACCGGGTAATGAGAGATTTCGTTTCGTAGACGGGTAAATGAGAGGATTTCGTTCGTAGACGGGTAATGAGAGATTTCGTTAGTATTTTCGTTCGGGCAATGAGAGATTTCTTAGTAGACGGGCAATGAGATGCGTTAGTTTTTCGTTTAAGTAGACGGGCAATGAAGAGGATTTCGTTAGTAGACGGGCAATGAGAGGATCGTTAGTAGACGGGCAATTTCGTTAGTAGACGGGCAATGAGAGGATTTCGTTCGTAGACGGGCAATGAGAGGATTTCGTTAGTAGAGCGGCGCAATAATGAGAGGATTTCGTTAGTAGAAACCGGCAATATGAAGAGGATTTCGTTAGTTCGTAGACGGGGAATGAGAGGATTTCGTTAGTAGAGCGGGCAATGAAGAGGATTTCGTTCGTAGACGGGCAATGAGAGGATTTCGTTCGTAGACGGGCAATGAGAGGATTGTTAGTAGACGGGGCAATGAGAGGATTTTCGTTCGTAGACGAGGTAAAGAGAAGGATTTCGTTAGATAGACGGGCAATGAGAGGATTTCGTTAGTAGACGGTAATGAGAGTTTCGTTCGTAGACGGGCAATGAGAGGATTTCGTTAGTAGACGGGCAATGAGAGGATTTCGTTAGTAGACGGGGAATGAGAGGATTTCGTTAGTAGACGGGCAATGAGAGGATTTCGTTAGTAGACGGGCAATGAGAGGATTTCGTTAGTAGACGGGTAATGAGAGGATTTCGTTAGTAGACGGGTAATGAGAGGATTTCGTTAGTAGACGGGGAATGAGAGGATTTCGTTAGTAGAACGTGAGAGGATTTCGTTAGTAGACGGGCATAGACGGATTTCGTTAGTAGACGGACTGAGAGGATTCGTTTCTTAGTAGACGGGAGACGGAAATGAGAGGATTTCGTAGTAGACGGCAATGAGAGGATTCGTTCGTAGGCGGCAATGAAGGTTTCGTAGTAACGGGCAATGAGAGGATTTCGTTAGCGTTTTCGTAGACGGTAATGAGAGGATTTCATTAGTAGACGGGTAATGAGAGGATTTCGTTAGTAAGACGGGGAATGAGAGGATTTTTCGTTAGTAGACGGCAATGAGAGGATTTCAATGGAGCTTCCCGTCCAAAGGTTTTTCCGTCGGACACCCGAGCTCCGAATCCACCAGCGACTGTTGTATGACGAGGCGGCGGCAGTACAGGAGATCGGCCCCATTTACCAAATCAAATTACGGACTCGACGGACGAGGTTATCACTTATAGAATTCCTCTCGCTTCGGGATAGGCTCTTCCACGCCACCTACGGCCTTACCCTCCCTCCCTCCCTCCCTTCCCAGCCCTTCCCTCCCTCCCAGCCTCTCCCTCCCTTCCCAACTCCTCCATGATAGTTTCTTTCTCTCCGTCGTTTACTTTTCTCTCTTTTTTTATGTTAGTTTTGTCTTTTTGTATTCTATATCTCCTTCCTCTTCTCCATTTTCCCCACTCTTCCTCTCCCTTTCCTCCCCTATCTCTCTCACTTCGCACTCAGTTCCCCAAACCTCCCTCCCTATCTCTCTCCTTTCTTTTCCCTTCCACTCCTCACTCCTCCTCACTTCCTCTCTACTAACCTCTCATCTACCTCCCCATCCCTCTCTTTCACTCCTCATTCCCTCTCACCCTTCCTTTCTTCCCTCCGTCGCTTCCTTTCTCCTTTTTCCCCTCCCTCCTTTCCTTACTTCCTCATTCCCTCTCTTACTCTCTCTCTCTCCTTCCTTTCATCCTTCCCTTCTTCCTCCCTCTCTCTCTCCTTCCCTCCTTCCTTCCTTCCTTCCTCCCCCCCCACCTTCTTCTTCTTTTCCTCCCCTCTCCACCCTCTATCCTTCTCTTCCTCGTTCCATCTTTCCACTCACCATCCCCCTTTACTAACCCCCTCCCTCCTTCCTTCCATCTCTCCCTCCTTCCATCGTCCTAGGTCAGGAGGGGACGATGATCTAGGAGGAGGAAGGAAGACGGTGTGTAAAGATGAGATTAGGAAGGAAGTTTCGATGTCGGCGGATATGTGGAAACCAGTCATTTTTCTTTCACTTCTGGTGTTTTTTAGTTGGTTATGTTTTCTTCGTCTTTGTTGTGTTTCTTGATCTCTGTCTCCTTTATTTTTATTATTATTTTTTTTTTGTTCTCTGTCTCTCTACGTGTGTATCTGTCTCTCTTTCTCTCTCATTTTCCCTTTCTGTCTCGTTTTCTTTCTCTCTTTGTTTTCTCTCTCTCTCGCTCTCTTTTTCTTTCTCTCTCGTCCCCTCTCTCTCTCTCTCTCTGTCTCCCCCCCCTCTCTCTCTCTCCTTCTCTTCTCTTTCTCTCTCTCTCTCTCTCTCTCTCTCTCTCTCCTCTCTCTTGCTCTCTCAGTCCCCCTTTCCTTCCTCCCTTTCTCCCTCTTTCCCTCCCCATCTCTCACTCAATCTATCACACATTCACTCTTACCCTTCGTATATCTGAAATGTTGACGTGTATGCCTTTGTCCGCATCTGTTTGTTTTAGAAGACACACACCCGCTAAGAAAAGAAAAAAAAAAAACACGAAAAAAAAGTCTCCACCAAAACTTGGGTGTGTTGTGTCGTATCATTGTTTACTTCGGTTTGGGGCGCTGTTCGAACATGCCTTGGGGCTCTCTCTCTCTTTCCCTCAGTCTCTCTTTCTCTTTCGCTCTCTCTCTCTCTCTCTCTCTCTCCATCTATCTATCTATCTATCTCCTGTCTGTCTGTCTGTCTGTCTCGCTCTCTCTTTATTCTTTTCTCTCTTTTGTCACTCTCTCTCTCTATCTTCTCTATCTATCTATCTTTCTCTCTCTCTCTCTCCATCTATCTCTCTCTCTCTCTCTCTCTCTCTCTCTCTCTCTATCTATCTATCTATCTATCCATCCGTCCATCTATCTATTTATCTATCTATCTCATTCTCTCTTGTTCTCGTTTTCTCTCTCTCTTTCTCTCTCTCTCGCTTTGTGACGACTACGAAACATAAGGTAATTATATTAACAATACTCATGATAATCATAACTAGCAAGTAATAAAATAAAATAAAAAATGTTTGACGCTCTCTATTTTTCTAAACGTTCTCCGTGTCTCCGCGTGAAATCTGTATCATTACGTAAAATAGAC
>NW_020869361.1:144159-148204 GCF_003789085.1 Penaeus vannamei | reverse complement strand
TCCAACTCCCCTTCCTACAGGACCAGTGATAACTTTCCATATCCACGACATCACCATCTTTCACTACACCTCACCATCCTCCATCATTTTCATCACTATCTACAATACAATTCATCACTGTATCATGACCATTCCCTCAGATTTCATGTCCCGAGTCACCGTACTTCTCATGAAATAAATCTCCTGCAGTTCCATAATTTATCCTTTCAGCTCTTGGATCACGAGGAACGACGGGAAAAAATACAATAAATACATTTGCAGGAGGATATCTGTGTGAATTAGGGGTTGGCGCTGGCAGACTTGGAATCCTGGAATATCCTGGAATTTCTTGGAACCTTGGGTGTTTTTTTTTCCAACTCTGTCTATGTATCAGCAGTTTGCTATTTGTATGTTCGATTTCTCTCTATATAATATATCGTCTATCTATCTATCTATCTTTCTCTCTCTCCTCCTTTCTCTGTCTTTTCTCTCCCCTCTCTCTCTGTCTTTCTCTCTCTCCCTCTCTCCCTGATCTTCTCTCTCTCTCTCTCTCTCCTCCTCTCTCTCCTCTCTCTCTGTCTCTCTCTCTCTCTCTCTCTCTCTCTCTCTCTCTCTCTCTCTCTCTCTTCTCTCTCTCCTCTCTTTCCTCTTCTCTCTCTGTCTCTCTCCTCTTCTCTCTCTCTTCTCTCTCTCTCGCTGTCTTCTCTCTCCTCCCTCCTCTGTCTTTCTCTCTCTCCCTCCTCCTCCTCTTTCTCCCTCCTCCTTCCTCCCTCTCACTCCTCCTTTCTCCTCCTCCCTTTCCTCTCCCTCCTCCCTCCTCTTCCTCCTCCACCCCCTCCTCCCTCCCCCTCCCTCGCCATACGCCGCACGCACAGGCCAAGATATGCTAATTAGCTGTCCAAATCACAACACGCTTTTGATTAATGCGTGTGCTTTGATCAGATCGCCCGCCTCGGAACAGTGTGAGAGTAAATACTTCAAGGCAAACAGCTTTGGCTTTATCATTATGTTAATGAGGTTATCGAGATGTCCTTCGTTGATCATCTGTGCGCGTTAGGAGTAATTTCGTATCACTTGGGGCCGTGTGCGATGTGTTGTGTGTTGTGTTGAAAGGTGTTTTCTGTAGGTATGATATAACGTGTGCATGTACGTGTGTGTTGTGAAGAGAGAGAAAGGTAGTTAGTTCCCTGCCAAATTATGGTAAACTGTGCATGTGCGTGTGTGTGTATGTAGTGTGAGAGAAAGTAGTTAGTCCCTGTAGTTATGTATGCCGATAGTGGTATGTGCTGTACATGTGTGTGTGTTTTTCCAGTAGGTTATGGTATACCGTGTAGGTGTAAAGTGCGTGTGTTTGGTATTGTTTGGGAGTGCTAGGTATGTGTTTGTGTCAGTATGTGGAAGTGTGTAGCAGTGTTTGTGCCTGTGTGCCTGTGTGTGGGTTTGTATGTGCGTTTTGCATAAAGTTTGAGGCGGGGAATGCATTTTCTGCTTTGCTTGAGATTCCCTGGAAAAGTTAAATTGTTTTCCTGTCTCTCACTTTCTCACCTTCGCGTGCGAGTGAGAAACCCCGTAAACGAATCACGCAGCGTGCATAAAAGACAGATAGATAGTTAACGATAGATATTTCCTTCGCTGACAGGCCTGGAATTCTGGAATATCCTGGAATTTTCGGGAAAATTTGGTCTTTTTCAACTGTCTATGTATCAGCATGTTTGCCTTTTTGTATGTTCAATTTCTTGTTTCTCTCTCTCTCTCTCTCTCTCTCTCTCTCTCTCTCTCTCTCTCTCTCTCTCTCTCTCTCTCTAACTCTCTCTCTCTCTCTCTCTCTCTCTTCCAAAAATGATAACAATAATAATGGTGATAATAATAATAACAACAATAATGATGACAATTATAATGATGATAGCAAATAGAAAAACCTCTTTCTCACATATCTCATTAACAAAACGCTGGCAATGAGATATGTCTCTTACATGAACACAAAAGCAGATACTGATAAGTAAGAGCGAGCAAATAAAGTGAAATTTGTAGAAATAAATCAACAAATAAGAGAATAAAAAACACCCTGAATAATGTTAATGGGAAGAGTTACCAAGTTGGAGATAAAAACAACGGTCAAAATAGTATTAATGTGATAGATGATAGATGCATGTTTATAATAACAATTGCAATTAAATGTTCCGTTATAATGATCATCACCAGTACCACTATCATCACCAAATCTTCTTCATCACCATTAACATGATTATCACTATCGTCATCATCACCATCATCATCATCATCACCACTATCGTCGTCGTCAACACTATCATCATCATCATCACTATCATCATCATTACCACCACCATACCATGATCACTTCATCATCATCATCATAACCGCCACCACCATCATTGTCATCATCACCATCACCATCACCACCACCACCATCACCATCACCCAACTGCAGTTCTGAATGCGATAGAATTTAATATTTGCTTTTATCGTTCTGGACTTTGTCTTCTTTGTGGAGAGCTTATTGGTTTTATATTGAAATCTGCTGCATATGTTGACTGCAGAGATGAAGATTAAAAGGAATTAATTCTATATTCGAATGAAGGGTACAGATATAACAGGTCATGTGTGTGTGTAAGTGTATAGATAGATTGATAGATAGATAGATAGAGATGGATAGATAGATAGGTAGATAGATAGAGATAGATGGATAGACAGATAGGTAGATAGATAGATGTGTGTATATACATATGTACGTTTGTATATATATATGTGTGTGTGAATGATTATGTGGCATTCTTTTTCCCGAAATTGCAAAAGCAACAGCATATCTACATCACCATCGCCAATATCTCACTCACACTCATGCCATCACCACCACCACCACCACCGCCTCCGCCTCACGTGCGCGGGTCTCAACCCCCCACAGCGCTTCTGCAATTAGCGTGAATTGTCATCAAGGTGTTGCAATCCTAATTACTTTTCTTGCAGTGTTGCCATGACGGAGTGCTCTCTAGTCTTGGTATATACGTTGCAAATTTGCCAGATGAATGTATTCTTTTCCCTGCGTGAAGTATATCGTGAAGTATGTTATGAGAACAGCGATGAGAGGTTTTTAAAAGAGCGGAGAATTAGTTGGCAAGTTTGATGTTCATTTTTCGCGTCTGTTATGTTTCGCAGGTTATTTGCGGTGTTTTATATTCGCGTTTACTGATACTGTTTGAATTACTTTACAGTGGCATTTATGTAGGTATGTATACATGTGCATAGATACATGAATAAACATAGATTTACTAATACATGCTTACATTCATATAGAGAGATAGATTGATAAGTGTACACACACACACTCACATACACATACACACACACACAAACACACAACACACACACACCACACACACAACACAAACACATACACACACCACACACACACACACACACACACACACACACAAACACAAACACAAAACACACAACACACACACAAACACACACATCCACATACACACAAAATTACCACACATCGCCCTCACACCCAACCCCTCCCCAAAAAACCCTTCTCCCCGACACCCGCCTTCGCACCTCCAGACGCCGCGCATCTTGGCCTTCCAACCCGCGCCTCCTCCTCCGGGCGAGAGAAGGAAGCCGCACCGCCCGGCACACTACGACTACGCAATGAACCAATTTACGCGAAACAATACATCTTGCGTTAAAAGCCCGGGTCTCTTTGGCGTTGGCGGGAGTGCAAGGTCAGCATCTTTTGATTCGAGAGGTAAGGGAGGAGGGAGAGAAGGGGAGAAAGGAGAGAAAGAGGAGAGGGAGAGAGAGAGAGGAGAGGAAAGGAGAGACGAGAGAGAGGAGAGAGAGAGAAAGAGGAGGGAGAGAGAGAGAAAGAGGGGAAGGAGAGAGGGGTGGAAGGAGAGAGAAAGAGAGAGAGAGAGAGAAAGAGGGGACGGAGAGAGAGAGATAAAGTAAGTGAGGAAAGGAAAGAGAGAGACGCAGAAAGAAGGAGTGACAAAGAGAAGAGGTGGGTGGAGAAAGACAGAGGGGGGGGTAGAAAGAGAGAGAG
>NW_020869361.1:134159-136659 GCF_003789085.1 Penaeus vannamei | reverse complement strand
CGTAAAATGATACTGCTAGTCAAAGAAGACAAGGGTGACTATCATTATATTCAACCATGAAAACAGGCTTCATGATAATACACTACCAATATAAAATACTCAAAATATATTGCACAGTGTGAAAGTTGCAATATCAAAATTCAGTACACAGTATGAAATGCAATGCGGTATACAATATACAAGATACGATATAAATATACTGATTATACATATAGAGTTCTGATAAACAATATACAAAATGCGATATAAATATACAGATGATACATACAAAGTACAATACACAAACGCAATACATATTCAGCATACTATACGATATTGTATTTTGATATATACAAAATACAGTATATAAAATATAATTCATGATATGCAAAATACAAATTCAAATTGAATATGCAATATAATGTACAATGTAATATGTCCAAAATACAGTGACAATGTACAATAAGTACAATATCCAAATTCAATACAAGAAATTATACATAATGTAACACAATATACCAAAAACAGTACCAATATACAATATACAAAATACGACATACAATATGCAAAATACATCCCAAAACATCCAAAACACCAATTCAATACAACATAAAATACACAAAGTAAAATACACCATGCAAAATATAGTTTTCGCATTCTCGACCCCCAAAATGCCCAGTGAAAGGGGAATGCCCATCTCGAGAGCATTAAGTCACTCAGAGTCATTATATGCTGACTTGTGGTGCTCGTTTGTCTTTCATGATTAGTGTCATATTTTTGAAACTTTGAAAACGTGGAAAGAGAGAAAGAGAAGAAGAAAAGGAAGTAAAAAAAAACAATATTAATAGTTCGTGTCATATCTTTGAAAATATGGAGAGAAAGAGAGAAAGAGAATGATAATAAAAATCATAATGATAATGATAATAATGACAATAAAGATAATAATCATAATAATGATAATAAGTAAGTAATATATAGATAATTCAGCTTAACTTATAAAGATATTCTTTGCTGTAACAGGCTGTCTATTTTTTTCCTCTAATTTACCCCCTGTGTGCGAGGAATGGCCGGGGTGACCATCCACTGGCCGTGCGGGATTCGAACGCAGGTCGGCAAGATATCTGGACGAGAACGCTACCGCTGCACTACACAACACACAATGATAATAGCATTAATGATAGTAATAATGATAATAATGATAATGATAATATAATAACAATAGTGATTGTGATAATGGCATCAGTAAGTAATAATGATGACATTAATAATAATGATGATAATGATGTTTACGACATTAAAAACAATAACTGATGATAATGGCAATAGATAATAATAATAATGATAATAATAACAATAATAATAATCATAATAATCGTAATAATATAAGAAAAACAACAACAATAAACAGAGATTTCTCTTTTCCTTTCTTTTCATTTTTGGTAATATTCGAGATATTCAAAGGATAAGACATATTGATTAGTTACTCATTATTATCATAATCTGTCTTTTTATTTTTGTAATTATTGGGATCATGATTATTACCACGACTATCATTGCTAGGATTATTATCATTATCATTTGCCCTTACTCTCGTTATCATCACAAACAACACGACGCAAGGACAACAAATAAAATCAAGGGAAAATAAACACAGAACAAAGAAACTAACGAAATGAAGAGAAAAACATGGACTCGTGGTTTTATAAGCTCGGACAAATACAAACACCTGAGGTTGTAAAATGTTATTTTCTTGCTCGCCGTAAGGCAGATACGGTGTGTGTTGGAGAGAAAAAGAGGGAAATTTTTTTTTTTTTTTTTTTTTTTGAGGCGGGGGGGGGGGGGAGGGTTGTTATGTATGTTTGGGAATTGCGTATTGCGTGTGTGGGTGTGGTTTGTGTGTGGGTGTGGGTTTGTTTGTTTGTGTGTGTGTGTTTGTTTGTTTGTTGTGTGTGGTTTGTTTGTGTTTGTGTTGTGGTTTGTGTTGTTGTGTGTGTGTGTGTGTGTATGTGTGTGGGGGTGTCTGTGTGTGTGTGTGTGTGTGTGTCTGTTGTGTGTGTGTGCATGTGTCTGTGTGTGTGTGTGAATAGAAACATAGTGTACGTAAATGAATAGAAATAAAGTAGTTGATAGACAACTAAAACAAGCAGACAGACAGACGAAGATACCAATAAGTACCCCCCAAAAAAATGAAAATGAATGTTCTCTCACTCTACGCCAACACCCCGGAGGAGAAGAAAAAAAAGCCCCTTTAGCGCAGCCGATACGACGGATTCATTATGCGGCGTTTCTGTAACCACTGGATTCAAAACGTCACCAAGTCAGTCGTCAACGTTAAGTTATGGTCGTCTTGAACTACCTTCCCGCCGGCATCTCGGGTCTACGATGGCTTCCCCGACAATTAAACTAGAAAATTGAGAATTGTAATGACGTGATTCCCGTGGTTGGCGACATAGCCTCTCTCACGGCAGCGAGGGAGCGACTTTGGACTCTCTGCGTTCCCGCTACAAGGGTTGGAATCGTC
>NW_020869361.1:119159-129159 GCF_003789085.1 Penaeus vannamei | reverse complement strand
TATATATATGTATATATATATATATATATATATATATATATATATATATATATATATATGTAATATATATATATATATATATATATATATATATATATATATATATATATATATATATATTGTGTGTGTGTGTGTGTCTATGTTATGTATGTATATATATACAGGTGTGTGTGTGTGTGTCAATCTATGTCTATTTTTCTATCTGTCTATCTGTCTATCTATATACAAATCCACAGACACAGCCATACACACCCCACGCCAAACGTACAAGACCACGCATACACGCACACAAATCCATCAGCGGCCCAATTTCTTCGAGGAGAGTTTGGGGGAGTGAAGACCAAGGCCGAGTCCGAAGCAAGGAGCGCTCTGGACAAGCTCGTGCGCATGCGTCGTCGAAAAAAGACAAGTGACAATCGGGAATTCCAGTGTCATATGACCTCCATGCGCATGCGTCGTCGAAAAAAGACAAGTGACAATCGGGAATTCCAGTGTCATATGACCATGCGCATGCGTCGTCGAAAAAAGACAAGTGACAATCGGGAATTCCAGTGTCATATGACCTCCATGCGCATGCGTCGTCGAAAAAAGACAAGTGACAATCGGGAATTCCAGTGTCGAACCGTGACAATCAAGGAATCGTAGTGAAAGAAGTGTCATGCGTAACAAGGAGGGTTATGAGAGAGGATCGGATAGTTTTTTTTTTAAAGATTGGATGCGATGTTTGAGGGCGGGAAGGTGAAGATGGAGGATTTCCAGGTATTGGAGTTGGATCAGCTCTTCTTTTAAGATGATCGGGTTCAAGACGCTTTTGTGGAATTGGAGGTAGTTTTTTTTTTTTTTTTTTTTTCCGATCATTTCGTTTCCGTTGATGATTTTTTTTTTTTTGACAGCCCTTGGTATTCGCTCATCATTAATGCCATCATCATGAATCCCATCGTAACGATTTATAAAACACAGAAGGGTTTTACGAGAGGATCAGATAGTGTTTCAACCGTTAATTGATCAAGAAAGTGAGATCTAAGAGCAAAACAGCGCCCCCTCAGTGAAATATCTACGACCTAAAACTCTATAGCTTGTACTAGATTAAAATGTTTTTGCGTGTACTATGCCTAATTTTTTTGTTTTTGTTTTTGCTTTCTGGTGGTGAATTAGGATGAGAATTTATGGGTGGGTTGTCCATGGCCGGGGACCAGTTGATTAGAATTTGGGATTAACTCCGGGTCCTTTACTGAATATATGGGTTCTTCCTCAATCGGAACTTGATTAGAAAATGGTCTGTCGATAGCTGGATACTCGTGTCTTATTAGTGATAAAATGTATATTATAGTTTTTAGAAGTTACCAGAAGCTTTTTGGTTGTTACTTGATTTGTGTTTGTTATCACCATATCCCTACTGATGTATTTATAACTCATTTTCCTAATACCACCGTGCTTGATATAATTCTAATCATCATGATTACCTTAATTTTAGTGATTTCTTGATTCCTATCATTACCATTAATTCACTATGGGATTTTTTTTTTCAAACAATATAACCAGTTTCCATCGCCATTCTCTCCATACCAACACAACTTGATCACCCACGAGACAGTACAAGTCACCCACTGCAATCAGTCAAGGGAACGCAACAGCTAATCAAACCCCTCACCTCCCCTCCTCATCCCCCCCATCCTCAACCCCCCCCCCCTCCTCACCCTAGGTCGAGAGGAGTCCTGTCAGTTAAATTGGAGATCCTGACGTCCTTTCCCCGCGGCGTCAGCTGGCTCGAAAGTAGCAGAGATATTCCTGTGGCGAGGTTCCTGGGCGAGAAAGGTATAAGAGGAGTGAAAAAGATGAAAGGTATTATTGTCATTGGTGTGTGTGTGTGTACATATATATATATATATATATATTATATATATAATATATATATTATATATATATATATATTATAATGTATATGTATATTATATATATATATATATATATATATATATATATATATATATATATATATATATATATATATATTATATATATATATGTCTATATGTATATTATGTATATGTATTATATATATATATATATATATATATATATAATATATATATATATATATATATATATATATAACATACATACATACATAATGTATATATATATATATATATTATATATATTTATATATAATATATATGTACACACACACACACACACACACACAACACACACACACACACACACACACACACACACACACACACACACACACACCTATACATATGTATAGGTGTGTGTGTGTGTTGTTGTGTTTGTGTGCAAAAAGTAAGAACAGACAGGCATTATTCCTTTATTTATGCGAAAACGTTTACAATGAAATGAATTATGATGAAATGCAGTCACTGTTATTATTTGCACTTCCAGTGAGCTTTACGGTAAAAAATGATGAGGCTCATAATTAGTCGAATCCCATTCCATCGAGCAGCTGCATTTCTGGTTCACTTTTTTATTAAATGATATAGAGGCAATTACGGTCAACAAAGATGTTTATAATCATGGCCGTGATTAATGTGTAATATATTCTGGGTTATTCGGAATGTTTGTTGTAACTTTGTTGAATCTGTGTTTAGATAATTGCATATGACATATATACTAATATATATGTATACTTATACACACAACACACACACACACACACACAGATATATATTATATATATATATATATATTATATATATATATATATATATATAATATATATATATATATATATATATATATATATATATATATATATATATATATATATATATATATATATATATATTATTATATATTATATATATATATATATATATATATATATTACGAATATGCACGAATATCCCAACTGGAGACGTACATGAAAGCATATCAGAGACAAAACCAAACCAAAAAAAAAATAAATAAATATGAGATATCCAATAGCTTTTAACACTGAACTCAAAGCGAGGCAGAGTCTGAAGCGAAGAAAAGTGGCATCTCTGAAGCCTTGCCGCCGAGTCACGCTTGAGAGGCGCGCGGAGCTGGCGCAAGAAACGGGATTAAGGCAAATAAAACAGGAGCGGCTAAAAGAGATTCGGGTTTCGGATTTGTGAGTTGTTGTTGTTATTTTATTATGATTTGATTATGATTATCATTCTTGTTATCAATATCAGTAGTAGTANCGCGAAGTCGCCGCGAATTTGTCTAAAAAAAAAGGGGAGATGAAGAGAGGCGCAATCGGGGCATTTGGGGCGGGGGAGATCGCGAGGAGTGTGAGAGGAAGCGCGGATAGTAGAGGGAGAGAAGAGAAAGGAAGAGAGAGGAGGGAGAGGATGGAGATAGGAGAGAGAAGGGAAAGAGAAGGAGGGGGATGGAAAGATAAAAGAGGAGGGATGGAAAGAGAAAGAGGAGGGAAAGAAAGAGAAAGCGGGAAAGGAGGGAGGAGGGAAAGGGAGAAAAGGAGAAAAAAAAGAGAGGGGAGAGAGGAGAAAAAAGAGAGAGAGAGAATTACACATTCCCCCTCCATCACCCCCCCCCTCCCCATCGTAAGGCGACGTTTGTTGTCGCTGTCACCGGCGTTTTATGGCGCCGCTCGCTCGCTCGTTCGGCCGCCGTTGCCTCGAGTCCCTATTACCGAAGGTCTTGCAGGAGGGGGGGAAGAGAAGGGGGGGAGGCCCACATAGTTCTCTACCTGTTATTGACGGTTCGTGAACTTTTCCCCGGGCCCTTCCTCCTCACCTCGTCCTCCCCTCCTCCCTCCCTTCCTTCCTTCCTTCCTTCGCTGTTCCTTGCCTCCCCTTCCTCCCATCCATCCTCCTCCTTTCCTCCTCCTCCTCCTCCCTCCTCCTCCCCCTCTTCCTCCTCCTCTCCCCTCCCTCTTCCTCCTCCTCCTCCTCCTCATCTCCTCCTCCTCCTCCTCCTCCTCCTCCTCCTCTCCCCTCCTCCTCCCTTCTGCTCCTCCTCCTCCTCTCCCCTCTCTTCTCCTCCTTGTTGTTGACGCAGTGGAAGGGAGATTAAATCCCGCAGAATAGTTGGGCGCGCTTGGCTTGGCTCGCCGCCGTCAGCCTATGGGGGGCTTCTCCGTCGGGCTGAGGAGAGAGGCGCGCGATTGACGGCCCGCCCCCCGCCCCCCCCCCCACCCCTCCGCCTTCTTTTCTCTCCTTTGGTCTTCGCTCGGGGTCTCGGGGTCCTGCGATTGCTTTTTTTTCTTTTCTTTTGATTTTTTCTTTTTCTCTTTCTCTCTTCTCTTCTCTCTCTTCTTTTCTCTCTTTTGGCTCTCTCTCTCTCTCTCTCTCCTCTCTCTCTCTCTTCTCCTCTCTTCTCTCTCTTCTCTCTCTCTTCTTTCTCTTCTCTCTCTCTATCTATCTATCTGTCTATCTATCTATCTATCTATTTATCTGTCTGTCTATCTAATCTATCTCCCTCCCCCCCTCCCTCCCTCCCTCCTCCCTCCCCCCCTCCCTCCCTCCCTCCCTCCCTCCTCTCGCTCTCTCTCTCTTCCTTCTTTTCCCTCTCCCTTCGCCTACCCTCTTTCTCTCTCCTCTTCCTCTTCCTCGCCCTCTTTCCTTCTATTTTCTCTTCTTCTTCTTCTTCCATACCCTTCCCTCTTCCTCTCCCTTTTCCCTTTTCCAGCCAGCCCTATCTTCCTCGTCCTCTTCTCCCTTCCTTCCCCAATCTCCTTTCTCCCCTCTCCCCCTCTTCTTCACCCCCTCCCTTTCTCTTTTCATTCCCCTTTCCCTTTCCCCCTTTCATTCCTCCAACTCCCCAAAAAAAGAGGAAGAGGAGGGAGAGAAAAGACAGAGAGGAGAAGGGTGGAAGAAGAAGAAAAAAGAACGGAAGGGGGAAAGAGAAATAACAAAAGGAAAGAGAGAATCCCTTCCGACCCAAGGTGTGGTGTTGATGGCGCTTAACGTGGCTTGTTAAAGAGGGGGAAGGCACATCCCCGGAGATCGCTGAAGGTGTCTTTTGAGGCGAGGAAGAGGAGGGGGAGAGGGAGGGAAGAGGGAGAGAGGAGGAGAGAGGAGAGGAGGGAGGAGAAAAAAAATTATGGGTAAGAGTAGAAGTGATAGAATCACACACACACACACACACACACACACACACACACACACACACACACACACACACACACACCACAGAGAGAGAGAGAGAGAGAGAGAGAGAGGAGAGAGAGAGAGAGAGAGAGAGAGAGAGAGAGAGAGAAGAGAGAGAGAGAGAGAGAGAGAGAGAGAGAGAGAGAGAGAGAGAGAGAGAGAGGAGGAGGGAGGGGGGGGAAGAGAGAGAGGAGAGAAAAGAGAGACAGAGAGAGATGAGTGAGTGAGTGAGTGTCGTCTAAGCGAGAGAGGGGAAAGCGTAAGCCCCGAGGCGAGAGGGGAAGAAGCCCAGACGTTCCTCTGCATGTTTGGGCGAAGATGCAAGGGCGGCCCTAACAGTCAAGGGGAAAGGATGAGGGGCAAGATTATGCTAAGAGGGGAAAGGCGGGTGTTGGGGAGAGCTCGTAAGGTAGGCCTTCGTAAAGAGATTGGGCTGTTGATGGTTGGGGCTCCGCTGTGTGTGTGGGGCGGAGGGCGTGCGTTTGCGTGAGAGCAGTGAGAGTGTGAGTTAGAGAATGAGTGAGTGAGTGAGAGAATGAGTTGAGTTGTGAGAGAATGAGTGAGTAGTGAGAGAATGAGTGATAGTGAGGAGGATGAGTGAGTGAGTGAGAGATGAGTGAGTGAGCTGAGAGTGATCGAGTGAGTGAGTGGAGGATGAGAGTGAGTGAGTGAGTGAGATGAGTGAGTGAGTGAGTGAGAGGAATGATGAGTGAGTTGGAGAAATGAGTGAGTGGTGAGAATGAGTGAGTGAGTGAGAGGATGAGTGAGTGAGTGAGAGGATGAGTGATGTGAGTGAGTGAGGATGAGTGAGTGAGTGAGAAGAGTGAGTGAGTGAGTGAGAGAATGAGAGTGAGAGAAATGAGAGTGAATGAGTTGAGTGAGAGGATGAGTGAGAGAATGAGTGAGAGAATGGAGTGAGTGGAGTGAGACGAATGAGTGAGTGAGTGAGAGATGAGTGAGTGAGTGAGAGAATGAGTGAGTGAGTGAGAGGATGAGTGAGTGAGTGAGAGATGAGTGAGTGAGTTGAGAGGATGAGTGAGTGAGTGAGTGAGTGAGTGAGTGAGAGGATGAGTGAGTGAGTGAGAGATGATGAGTGAGTGAGAGTGAGTGAGTGAGTGAGAGGATGAGTGAGTGAGTGAGAGGATGAGTGAGTGAGTAGAGAATGAGTGAGAGTGAGTGGAGAGAATGAGTGAGTGAGTGAGAGAATGAGTGAGTGAGTGAGAGAATGAGTGAGAGGATGAGTGAGTGAGTGAGAGAATGAGTGAGTGAGTGAGAGAATGAGTGGTGAGTGAGAGAATGAGTGAGTGAGAGAATGAGTGAGTGAAAGAATGAGTGAGTGAAAGAATGAGTGAGTGATGAGTGAATGTGAGTGAGTGAGTGAGTGAGTGAGTGAGTGTGTGTGTGTGTGTGTGTGTGTGTGGTGTGTGTGTGTGTGTGTGTGTGTGTGTGGTGTGAGTGAGTGAGTGAGTGAGTGAGTGAGTGAGTGTGTGTGTGTGTGTGTGTGTGTGTTGTGTGTGTGTGTGTGTGTGTGTGTGTGTGTGTGTGTGTGTGTTGTGTATATGTGTGTGTGTGTGTGTGTATGTTGTGTGTGTCAGTGTGTGTGTGTGTGTGTCAGTTGTGTGCGAATGAGTGATTGTGTGTGTAGGGAAGAAGTTATGTATGTATGTGCGCATATATCAGGCTGTGCGTACGCGTTTGTCCGCGTTGACCCGACGCAAACAGAGAGAACCTTTTGCTCATTGTGGAGACAAACCGACCGACCGACCAGTCCCGTTCTTTGGTTTGTCGGGGTTAGTAAAGTGGGGATGGAAATGCTATGGCCCGGAATGGAGGGGAAGGGGCACGGGGCGGAGGGAGGGAGGGGAAAGGCACCGGCGAGGGGAGACCTGAAATTTAGAGGTTTCGAAGGTAAAGGGGATATGTCGGGAACTTAGGGCATGGAGCACACAAGCCATGGGAGATTATAAAGGTTTAATGGCAGATAGAATGGGAGAAAGCGGAAGGTGTTTGGAGAGGTGTAAGGGTTACGAAAGGGGAAACGAATGAAAAGAAAGGAAGAGGGGAGAGAGAGAGAGAGAGGTGGGGAAGAGGACAGAGAGAGAGAGAGAGAGAGAGAGAGAGGGCGGTGAAGGGTTGGAGGAATGCGAAGGGAATACAAGGGGCGGGACTGGAATGCAAAGAGAGTCGGGAAGGGAGTCGAAAAGGAGGTGAGAGGGGGAAGAGGAGAAGGGGAGAGAGAAAAATGGGGAAGGAAGAGCGAGAGGAATGGAAGGGGAGAATAACGAGGGGAGGGAGAGAAAGTGATGAAGTGGACTTGAAGAGGTCAAAAGATTGAAAGACAAAAGGCAAAGGGAGATGGGAGAGTGATAGACAGTAAAGGTGCATCTTGTTTATAGAGGCATAGGGATCTGCATGTATTTTCTGCGCGAAAGAACGGATGAGAGAGTGAAAACAGAGAGAGAGGAGGAGAAGAAACGAGAGAAGGAAGAAAGAATAGAGAGAGAAAGGAAAGAGAGGGAGAGGGAGAGGGGGAAAGGAGAGGGAGAGGGAAGAGAGACAGAGAGAGAGAACGAAAGAAGAGGGAGAGAGAGAGAGAGAGAGGACGAAAGAGAGAGGAGAGTGAGAGAGAAAGAAAGAAAGAGAGAGAGAGGGCGGGAGAATAGAAAAGAATAAAACACGAAATAAAACAAAAGGGAATGCGTGTGCCTATGTCATCGATAAAGCGAGAGAAAGGCAGGAGCAGAGAAAACCGAGAAAGAGTTGATAAAGACACGGCCAGCGAATCCCCGAGACAATAAGAAAGATCGAGTCCTCCGCGTTTGATTGATGGAGAAAGAGGAGAAAGTCGGTTTCCGGCGAGGGGGGAGGGGGGGGGAGGCAGGGAGGAGTGGGTGGGGATGGATGGAGGGAAGGAGGGAGGAGGGGTGGTTGGAGTGGAGGAGGAGGGAGGGAGGGTGGATGGAGGGGAAGGAAGGGCGGGAGTGGGACGAGGAAGGGAGGGAGGGAGTGAGAATAGGAGGGGAGGGGAGGGAGGGCAGGAGGGGTGAGATGAGGAAGGAATGGAAGGAGAGAGGATTAGGTAGGTAGAGAGGGAAGGGAAGGAAGGGTGGGTAAAAGGGAGGGGGAGAGGAACGATGAAAAGAAGAGGGAGAATAGAGAAGGTGTTGAGACGATGAAAAGGTGGATGGGTGGAGGTGGGGTCAAAGAGGAGAATTGGGGAAGCAAAGGTGTGGAGGAGAAGAGGGGGCGGGGAAGGGGTGGAGATTATGGAGGGGGGAGCAGAGAAGGGGAAAAGAAGGAGGAGGTAGAGTGTTGAAGGGGAGGAAGAGGAGGAGGAGAAGGGGGAGTGGAGAAGAGGAGGAGGACGAGGAGGAGGAGTAGTAGTAGTATTAGTAGCAGTAGTAGTGGGGAAGGAGAGGAGAAGGAGGAGGGAGAAAGCAGGAAAGGGGTAGAAAAGGAGGAGGCTCAGTAAAGGGGAAGTGAAGGAGGAGGAGGGCTGAACTGGAAGGGGAGGAGGAGTAGGATTAGGAAGGGTGAAGCGGGGAAGGGGAGGAGGAGGAGGGGCCGAAGCGGGAAGGAGAGGAGAAGGCGGAGAGGAAGGGGGCGACGCGGGGAAGGGAGGGGGAGAAGGGGGGAGGGTGTCGGTGTGATGAATACCTTTGTTGCGCCTAACGTGCGGGTAATGAAGCGGGGGAAGGCGGAAGATGGACAATGAGCGCAGAGATGCATTAAATCAGTTCCTCTCCTCCACGTGGTGCTTGCAAGACCAAATGAAGGCGGGAATGCGCAATCTGGGATTTTTTTTTTTTTTTTTTTCGTTTTTAAGGTATTTTTTGTCTTCTCGGTTCGCCGGGAGAGGGCTTGTATACTCCTTTGAAATTATGTTTTTTTTCGGATTTAAGAATCTTCCTCTCCTTCTTTGTCTCATTATCCTCCTCCTCCTTTTCCTCCTCCTCCTCGTCTTCATCTTCCTCTTCCATTCCCCTTCCTTTTCCCAATTCTTCTCGTTCTATTTTCTCTTTCCTCTTTCCATTTTTTCTCATTCTCCTTATTCTCCGTTTTCTCCTCCTCCTACTCCTTCTTCTTCTTCTTTCTTCTTCTTCCCTCCTTCTCCATGTTCTTCATCTGCGGTGAGTAGGAAAGAATGCGGTTTCGTACAGGACACGAAAATACATCATTCTCCCGTCCGAAAAAGAAAAAAAAAATGAAAGCGTAAAAAAAAAAAAAGAAAAATGAAAGCGATATGTCATCCGGCTTGAACTCCGCCCGCCAACCGCCATTACTCACCAATATTCAGAAGTGAACAAAGCCTCTGGCCGCCTAACGAAGTTTCGCGCCTCCGCGGCTGGATTCGCCTTAGTTATTGCGGCCGGGGGGAAGGGGGGGGGGAAGGGGGGGAAGTCTTCTGGCCCTCTCCCCCTTCTCCCACTCCCGGTCCTTCTCCCTTCTCCTAGTCCCCGGTCCTGGTTCTTCATCTCCTCCCCAGCTTCCTGTTCCTCTTTCCCTGTTCTTCTTTTTCCCAACTCCCTCTGTTCCTCCTTCGCTGTTCTTCTCTTTCTCAACTCAACTCCCTGTTCTTTCTTCATTCTTCGTTCTCCATTTCTCCGTTCCTTTTCTTTTTGTTGTTGGCTTTTTCAATTTCTGTTTTCTCCTTTCCTCGGTTTATCCTTTTTCTTTTCTTCGCTATATCTTTTTTCTCATTTCTTTTGCTAGATTTCATCTCATCTCTCTCTCTCTCTCTCTCTCTCTCTCTCTCTCTCTCTCTCATTCTCTCTCTCTCTCTCTCTCTCTCTCTCTCTCTCTCTCTCTCTCTCTCTCTCTCTTCTCTCTCTCTCTCTTTCCTGTCTCTCTCTCTCTCTCTTTCTGTCTGTCTGTCTCTCTCTCTCTCTCTTCTGTCTGTC